>CATIWR010184451.1:0-82690 GCA_949677035.1 Omphalea diandra | reverse complement strand
ACTCACATATAAAACATATAGAGAGCAACACAAACATATATATATATATATATATATAGAGATATATATATATATATATATATATATCATATCATCACGCCACGTTAGTTCTTATATATATATATATATATATCATATCATCACGCCACGTTAGTTCTTATAATAATATTTGTAAAAAATTTGATTCATAAATATTAACAGTGTTCAATTATAAAAAAAAATGATATAAACTTCTTAGTGGAGAAATGCTGAAATCACATACTATTTTTCCTTATTTCCCCTCAAAAAACATATATTATCATATATAGTTGGCAACTTATTGCTACAAGAAATTTTTTTGTCTTGAAAGCAAATATTTGCATCGCAAAGGCCCAAAAAGATTGTTAAATTGTCCTTAGATCCCTCCCTCGCACCAAAAATTCCGAGTACCCCCTTGAAATTAATGGCAAGATACTTGATTGAGTCTCAAAGCCGAGATACAAATAATTAAGAAATTAATTTGAATTACTGAAAAAAAAAGCGAGCACTCCCTCCATTTAATTTTGATGTCATTTTTTCTTTTTTATTTATCTAAAAATATATGTCACTTTTCTTTTCTTTTATAATTGTTAGTTTCATGATTAAATGACTAAAATACCTTTTGTTAGTTAACATAAATGTGAATACCTATAATTAATTTTTATTTTATTGACTTTGAAATTGTAGATTATTATACAATTTTTTTTTTATTTTTAATCTAAAATTTTTTATTTAAATCTTTAAAATTATCATTTTCATCTTTACCTCTTTGTTATAAGGTGACAAATTCACTATATTTAAATTATTATGTATTATATTAAAAATTCTATTAAGGATATTTTAGTAAATAAAAGATTAAAAATAATAATATTAATTGAAAAACTAAATTTTTAATGTTTTTGCAAATTAAAAATAACTTATCAAAATTTGATGGAGGGAGTATAATTGTTGGAGATGTGATATTTTACTTAGAATTTATTAGCTAAACAAATTTCACAATTTAAGTTTTGTTGAATCAAGTGAAAAAGAAAAAATACAAATGAAGTGACCATACTTTTAAAAAAAAAAAAAGGAAAAGTTCATTCTAATAAAGTTGGATTTAACTTATTCTTTTAATAGAGATTAAACTCAATTTAAAGGTTAACTCTCGTAAATACTATTGCAATGAAGATGGACAAAAAAAAAAAACAAAGAATCAAACACAATCAAATTCTAGTCATTTTTTTTCTTGAAAATAATTTTTTTTTAGTATGTTAGGCTACCATTAATATATTTTATCGACAACAAATCTTATTTTTCTCTATTTTCTTCAATAAAATGGATTATTTTACTCTAATGATTAATTTTATTTTATTTTATCTCTCTTTTGAGAGTTTTTAGTTTTAAATATGTTATTTTATCTCTCTTTTGAGAGTTTTTATTTTTAAATTGTTATTTTATCTCTCTTTTTCATAATTTTTATTTTGTTTAGAGTTTTAGTGGTTTGAAATTGATTACATAGTGATATATGATAATATTTTATTAGCTATCATTTTTCAAATTTATTTTGGCGTATTAAATGAATTTCAATCGATATTGTGCTATAACATAATATCTCATTGAAATCTCTATAATTTATAAAGATATAAAGTCATCTAAAAAGATTTATGATAAAAATAGAACTATAAGTTTAAAATTTAGCTAATATATAGTTATTAATAGTGTTGATGATCAATTTCATATCAATGTTCAAAATTATAAGATTATTTTTTTTATGGATGTCACATAACTATTTATAAATAAAAATATTTTTTATTATTTAAAAAACAACTCAATTTAAAGGTTGAGAAAAGATAGTTTTAGTACCCTCATTCTAGTTCTATGGCTTGGGAAATTGAAACTGAGTCCAACTACTGGGTTTGGAATACAGTTAAAAATGAAATTGATTTTCGTTTCGCTTCGAAATTAACCTTATGTTTGGTGCAAGAGAAATTAATCAAAAGAAATAAATAGAAAAGAAAAAAAAATATAATTTCTCTTTTCTTATTTGCATAGATGATAAATTCAAATTCATTAACTATAAATTTACTTTTTTAACTCATTGAAAGAATAATGCACGAAGACAAACAAAGGATGCTTTAGTAATTTAATATATCATACACTTTTTAGTTTCACATTTCTTTTCAATTCTCTCAATTTCTATCCAAAATGAAGAGAAGTTTGTATTAATCTAACTTCTCTCCAATTCTCTCGATTTCTTTTCTTTTCTTTCCATTATTTGCAAACCAAACAAAGAAATAATTCTTTTTTTTCTTTCTTTTCTTTTCTCCTCACTTCTCTCCAACCAAAGGGTAAAGGCGAGTTTGATATAAATAGATTTCATATTTTTAATACAATTTATATGTAAATTTTAATTTAGTGTTTTTTTTTTTGAAAAAATTATGTGGCATCATATCTTACTAAATTTGTAAAAATTATTATAATTAATTAACTCAAATATATCTATATATATAATTACTTTTGATCTCAAAAAATTTTTTGAGATAGAAATTAATAATTTATTTGGTCTTATAATTTGCTGTAAATTAAAATTTAATATTTATCAAACTAATTATTTGACACATAAACCATTACAATTATTATGTTGAACTATCTAATTAAAAATAACTATAAATAAAAATAAAAAATAAATATTATAAAATAAATAAATAAATAAAGACTAAAAATAATTTTATATATTATTTATTTTGAAAAAAAATATTCATACTTCATTACATATTTATAATAAATATTTTAACTTTATTAATCTTTATAAATATATTTTAGATTATTATATATATATATATAATTAATTCTGATTTTTAATGTTATTTAAGATGGTAGTTTGCCATTTATCAAATTTTTATTTGAAAAATCAATTTTGAATTATTAAAAATGAAAATAAACAAATCAATAAAAAAAATCTACATTCTAAGCTAAATAAATACGATTTACCTTATATTAAACTTTCTTTTTACATAGTACTTTCTAATTGAAATAAAAAATGTAGTTATACGGAATTAGATTTTGTGAGTTTTATGACTCATAAAATTAGATTGTATATCTAACAAGAACTCACAAAATTATTCTAATTTAATTTCAATATCTTATTATTTTTCCTATTAATTTTTTCTTTATTTTGTTTTCCTATACAATAAATAAAATAATTAACAATGTTGAAAAACTTATAAATATAAATAAATAAATTAAAAAAGTATTTAATGAAATTTAAATTATTATTGCACAATATATGAGTTTACTACTAATATAATAATCTTATAATTATTTTATTATTAATATTTATCATTTATTAAATTAATATTTTAAATTTTATTTGAAATGAAAGTTTACTTAGACTTTTTGGCTGTTAAATACATAATTAAGAATTTTATAATTTTTATCATGTCAAACTATTTAATTGAAAATATTGAAAGTAATTATATATGGTAATTAGAATAATATAAAACCAAAAAGGAGAAAGGAAAAATACAAAAATGGTATAATAAATAAAAAAAATTGAGTTTCATGAATCAAATGAAAATTGTTGATTTTTACCTTTTCAGTACTGTGGAAAAAATGAGTATATATATCAATAATTGATTTAATTTATTGTTTGACCAACTAACAAATTTTGTTGGTAAATATTTAATTCAAAGAAAATGAAGTAGTATAAGTACTTCTATTTGTATCAATCAAATCTTAATATATGTAATTGGTCTCAAAGTTATTTAAGTCAAAATTTTTATTTTGTTTCTAAAACATAATGGTATTATTGTTAAATTATAGCTAAAAATTTAAATGCTATCACTTAATTTTGTAATTATAGTTTAATGACAACATAATAATTCTCAAATTATATAACAAACATAATATGTATATTTTTTAAAATCACAACTTGAACAATACGTGATGTATCAACTAGTTGTATTAAATTTTAAAAATTATCAAATAGATTTTAAATTATGAGAGATGTTTTATTATAATAAAAATATATTTTGATTCAAATATTTTCTTGACTCTTTTTTTTTTTTTTTTAGGGGGAGGGGGCTCTCCCTCTGGTTTTTTGCCCATGCCATTTATGTAATTATTAAACAAATGATAATGCAGATGGAATAATGAAGGAGGAATATAAAAGTTGAAAATATATTGTCTTGTTGCAGACTTATGCTTTGCTGTCCGTCTAGAGCATGGCAAAATTCAAAATTTAAAAGAGGAGGAAGGAAGGGATCTTATTGTACATTTGGAGACAAGGTGGGCGTCCACTCCTACTGCTCAACCGCATATCACACTGATACCTCTGTAATTAATTATAATGAAATATAATTAATCTAATTAATTAATTATAATAAAAATATAAATTTAATTAAATTAAAATTTTTTTAATTACAATACATTTCTTTTAATTACATTATATGAAACATATGGTAATATCACTATTTACTTATAGTTAAAGATGACACAAAACAAAACAAAACAAAATCAAACAAGACCACGTGATTAAAACCACTTTTGATTCCATATCATAATGCTGCTTCTCATTATCTGTCTCTCCCTCAACGCTTGTTTATGTCAATTATTCATTGGTTATAATCAAAGGACTAAACCTTCATCACTTTATAATTTGCTTATTATTAAACTTTGAACATTTAACCTGCTTTAAACAAGACAACTTAACCTACTTAGTGTCTAATGTCAATAAGGCAAGTGTCAATAGCAAAAGTTTTTGATGCAGCCTCAACTAGACATCAATCCACTACACAGTTACGTTACCTCATTGAATTTTCTTTATGACATTCGATTGTCACAATGTAGCCAAACATGTTCTTAAAAGTGATTTTTTTTTTTCTTTTGAGGGGTCATAATCTCTATCTTTTTTTTATCAATTCATTCATCAAGAACAATAGTACAGCCATCATTATCCTAATAATATACATCCAATGTCAAAAACTGAAAACAAGTTGACCAAAGGCTTGCAGAGCTAGAAAAGTTTCCTTTCCTTTATTTGTGTACTTTCTTCGTGTGCATTCAAGTTATGTTTATCTTTCTGCACAAGACAGACCAACTCAATGCTTTAAGTTATAAATGCTCACAATATCTGCAAAGAAATGGTAGCTTAAGTAAAACAAGCGCGTGGTGTGCACCCCACCCCCTAAAAAGCTTATATCTTCTTGTTTATATTCACCGACCAAGAATGCAATTAAGGTAAAGTGATTTTAATATGCTTTGTCTTTCGTTTCTAAATTAGTAAAACTAGTTTATATATCTATTTAATCATTGATTACGTTTCATCTTTATTCACTATGTGTTTTGTCAGCCAGATGTTGACACTCAAACTTTGACCAGTAAGTTCCCAAATACAAATCGTGGACCCTTATTTCTAATTGCATTTGATATTACCGGTTTCAAGTTGTTCATGTTTGATTGCCTCATCTTTTGCTGTCAGAAACATACAAATGACTTGGACCGATCCATCCCGCTGGAAAGGGGTTTGTAAGTCTGGGAGTCAGTTCGATGCCATCCTTCACTGCAACAATGAGACAATTGGTGCCCGTCGGTATATTGATGGATTTCTTGCTGAGTATGGTAGGCCCTCAAACACGTCTGGATACTTGGAGTTTTTGTCCCCAAGAGATGCAATTGGACATGGGACGCACACTGCTAGCACTGCTGCTAGTGCTTTCGTTGGCAATGTTAGCTATAAAGGCCTTTCTCATGGGATTATAAGAGGCGGAGCACCCCGTGCTCGGTTGGCAATATACAAGGTGTGTTGGAATGTACGTGGAGGACCATGCTCATCAGTTGACATATTGAAGGCCCTTGATGAAGCCATACATGATGGAGTTGATGTGATGTCCCTGTCAATCGGGTCTTCAATACCTCTGTTTTCAGATATCGATGAACCAGGTGGCATAGCTGCAGGTTCCTTTCATGCTGTTGCTAGGGGAATTACTGTTGTGTGTGGAGCTGCTAATGATGGATCTTCAGCTCAGACTGTGCAGAACACATCGCCTTGGATCTTGACAGTTGCAGCAAGCACCATGGATCGAACTTTTCCGACACCCATAACACTTACGAACAACAAAACTTTCCTGATATGTGAAACAACTAACATTTCTTTTTCACCATTCTTTTTCATGTCTAATGTGCTGTTTTTTGGGTGCAAAATTTGCAGGGTCAGGCCACGTTTACAGGAAAGGAGATTGGTTTTAGAGGCTTGGTTGGCTCCCAGATCTCAGGGCTAGAGCCCAATGCTGCCGGGTAGTTTGATCTATTATTGTATTACAAAAACTGGCATTTATTTATGAGAAATGCTACATATTGCCCCGACTAGCAATGAACAGTATCATCGTTCTAGAGTAGTTTTCCTTTTTTTTTTTTTTGTCTGCAGAATTTGATGGTGAAATAATAAAAAAAAATAGATGAAAATGATTCATAGAATTCTATCATTAGTTCTAATATTATATATTTGAAAATTCATGCTTAACATCTCATAAAGGCCTTGTTTGGTCATTCAAAAATGAAAAATGTAGTTATAGAAAGTCAGATGAAGAAAATATAGACATTGATCGAAATAGGTGTAGAAAATGAAAGCAAAAAGGTAAAATTATGTAGTTGTTTTGTAAAATAAATAAATAAAGCAGCCTTAGTGTGACGGTAATGTTCACTGTTGGGCCTCGCGATGTGTAGCAGCACTCTTTATCATATGTATTTCAGAATTCATGGTCTAACTTGTCTGCTTGCAGCGTCTGTCAGTCTCTATTACTTGATACTATCTCAGTAGATGGAAAGGTGGTGTTATGCTTCACCTCAATGACTCGCAGGGCTGCAGTAAGAAGTGCTGCACAAGTTGTAGAAGAAGCAGGTGGAGTTGGGTTGATTGTTGCCAATCCCAGCGATGCATTGTATCCCTGCAGTGGTGACTTCCCATGCATTGAATCGCAGGGCTGCAGTAAGAAGTGCTGCACAAGTTGTGGAAGAAGCAGGTGGAGTTGGGCTGATTGTTGCCAATCCCAGCTATGCATTATATCCCTGCAGTGGTGACTTCCCATGCATTGAAGTGGACTATGAGATAGGAACCAAGATACCCTTTTACATTCGTTCTACCAAGTAAGTTTCATCATTACATTATCATCTTGATTGATGATAAGCATCAGTAGGTTCTTTTTTATCCTTAGACTAGAACATTTATGGATTGGTACTATGCATGCAGGTCCCCTGCAGTGAGGCTGAGTCCTTCTAAAACATTTGTAGGGGAACCTGTGCTGGCAAAGGTGGCGTATTTCTCATCATGGGGGCCTAACTCAATTGCTCCGGCAATTCTTAATGTCAATTCTTTTTTTAATGATGCCTAGCTCTGGTTCTGGTTCTAATGCACAAAGGTAGCTGATCCTGTTAAATAATATGCTAACATATTTATTCCGTATGTGGGCACAACCTGATATAACTGCACCTGGGATGAATATATTAGCAGCTACTTCGCCTCTCGATGCATTTGGAGGTGGCGGATATGCCATGCATTCAGGAACATCAATGCCAACTCCCTATGTTGCAGGTATAGTAGCTCTTCTTAAAGCACTGCATCCTGATTGGTCCCCAGAAGCCATCAAGTCTGCACTTGTCACAACTGGAGGTATCCTTGCTGTTGCATTCACTTTGTTGTCTTCTGTATCTTAAAATTTAGACTTTAAACACACACTGACACAGGCTTCTCCGGCTTTACATTTAATTTTCATAACTCTTAATGCAGCATGGAGGAACCATCCTTCAGGTATCCTCTTGCTGCCGAAGGATCTCCTCTGAAGCTGGCTAATCCATTCGACTTTGGAGGAGGCATTGCAAACCCAAATGGAGCAGCAGACCTAGGTCTTATATATGACATGGGTACAGCTGACTACGTACATTATCTTTGTGCAATGAGCTACAATAACAGTGCTATCTCTAGGCTGACAGGAAAAGCCACGGAATGCCCCAGCAAAGACCCATCCAATTTGGACATTAGCCTACCTTCCATAACGATACCGAATCTTAGAAAATCCGTAAATCTCACCAGGACAGTCACAAATACCGGAGCTGCTAATTCCACTTGAAGAGCAGTGACTGAGCCACAATTTGGTATCAATGTCAGTGAAACCTGATGTGTTGGTTTTCAGTAACATAACCAAGAATATAACTCTCACCGTGACGGTTACTGCAATCCAGCTGGTGAACACAGGGTATCAATTTGGGAGCTTATCATGGACTGATGGTGTACACATTATCAGAAGTCCATTGTCAATTAGAACAGAGTTGGCACAACATTATGCCGATGAAAACTAAGAATACATTGGAAATGATTGTTTCATACATCTATAAGACTTAGCCATATCTTTTTGTCCCTTTTTAATTTTTCATGGGGCATAATCACACCATAAACATGAGGGTGCACTTCAGAATCCTAATTCAGATACTGAAATGTAAAATCTCATATCGGTGGGAATAGAAGATTAATCGCGTATCTAATTTCGAACCAGGACGAATTAGATAAATTTATTCAACTTACTCAGTCCTACTTCTCATCAACCTGCTCAAATCCCGGCGTAAGCATTACATCTACAGTGTTCGTGCTTGTATATTGTCTGTATCACTATCACCTTTCTCAAAGCAAAAACAGACCCCACTCACAAAAATGAAAAGCACAAGTGCAACTTGATCATGGGAATGCCAAAGGAATCTTAGGGCCTCGCCCTACATGAAAAGCTAGAGCAATTTCCCATCAATCATTTTGACCATCCAAAAGCACATCATCACCTTGCATGCTAGTCAAGATTAAAGGAACAAAAACATTTCAGATCAATAACAATGTATTTTATTTCCAAACTGCGAAAATCAATATCAAGCAGATGATGAATCCATATGAATGATCATTCTTAGATTCAAAAAATTTCGAGCTATGTTTTCCAATACTTGAAAAATCGTCCTTAACAGACAAGCATCCGACAAATAATTGTGGCCTATTGCACAGAATTGACCAAATCAAAAGGCAGGGGAAGGTTGGTAAAGGCATCAATTTCAAAACTTCTGCATATCTTTACAAAAGTCTTGCCTCACATGGTATCTAATACTCCATAAAAAAGAAGTTTGCTCTTAGCGTCTTTCCACATCAATAGTCATATATGCATTTGCTTTTGTATTCCCGAAGCATCAAGAGCAAAACGTACATTAAAAGAAACTACATGTTTGGTATGATGTAATCAAATGCAATATAATATAACCAAAAGAAATTTTAGTTTAATGGTTTAATTGAGTTTGTATTTGATTATATTTCATTACAATTGATTACATCCTACCAAATATTGCAAAAAAGTATGGCAAAATACATCTTAGGCCATTAAATTTTTTGTGTTTGCACTATTGAACCTCTCTAATGTAATTTGTATATATTGAACCCTTTTACTTTTTTTATTTAATCCTTTATTGATAAATATTAAGATTGTGTATTATTATAAACTCTATAAAAACACATTAAGAACAAAAAAAACTTTAATCTAAAAATAGATAGAACTCATTTTAGGCCTGACTTTTACATGATTATACTATCGACCTCTTATACTTTAATTTATATACAAATCTTCGAGTTTTTATTTGTTATTATATTAAAGACTTAAAAGATAGAAAAAGTGAAATTGATAATAAATCCATAAACAAAAATTTAAAAATATGAAGAAGATATATTATTTTTCACAATTAGAAACTCTAAAAGTGTAGAAAATAAAAAAAAACTAATTTTATGATTCTAAATTCTTTTAATTTGTTAGTTAGATAATATTATTTTTTAGATAATACCATGATTTTTAAATTTGAATTGAAAATTTTGATAACCAAGTCTTTGATTAGTCAAAATTAACTCCAGAGTCAAAATAGGCAAAATTCAAATAAAACTCGTTGATTCAAACTGAATTTACTCTGATTATTTCTGTATTTTGTTTACATTTTAAGTTTATTTTTAAAACTTTAAAATTATATTTATTAAATTATCATCTATTACACATAATAATTATCTTTGTTTTATTTTTACATAAATTTTTTGTGATTTTAAAATTCTACTGTAAGTATTTTTCATAGTATAAATTTATAGAAATAATAAAATATTATGGAGAATTGAAAGTGATTTATTAAAAAATTATTATATTATATTATATTGAATTATGTTGTTTCAATTATTTCCATTTAAATGCAATAAAATGACATTTTATTGTTTTTAAATAATTACAATATATGTTTCATATTTTACATTTAAACTAAGACAATGTAGAAAAATAAAAATGGTTTTAAAATAAAATCTAAAGGTGATTTCAAGAAAAAAAAGATGTGAGGGTAAAACACTAAATGTATTCTTAAACTCTTATATTTTTCGTATTTATACTATTAAATCTCTATTTTAATAGACACCATTAATAACTTTAATTTTTTTAATAAAAAAATCTAATTAAAGAAAAATAATAAAAAAATCAATATATACAAATTATGATAAAAAGACTCAATAATATGACCGTGAAAAGTTCAGAGAGCTCAGGTTGCATTTATCTAGAAAAATATATCATTTTTCTCTCATCCTTCCAAAACTCGTAATATACTTAAATATGCTACAAGAACCAGTTTATAAACCTGGTAAATTGACTATACCAACTATAAAAATCCCATATTGACAATTCTCAAATCTATTTGAATGACTGTTAGATGGATACCAAATCAAAAAATTATAGAGGGGCAAGACAAAACCATATGCGAGTGATTTTAGCTCTATTTTTACTTCAACGCCACCTTCATATCTCTGCAACATATGTCGAGGCCACAAAGAAGGTAAGAAAAAGTATAAAACATAGTTGTCCCGCATTTCCTCATGAACAACACTAAATGGGCAAAGTTTTTTAGGTGGATATTGTGTACCTGGGAGAGAAGCAGTATGAAGACCCAGCAACTACCAAAAAGTTTCACCATATTATGCTTTCAACTTTATTAGGGAGGTCATCCATCCCTAGGAGAGAAGCAGTATGAAGATCCAGGGCTTGTCTATGACATCAGCAAGGAAGACTACATCCAATTCCTGTGCTCCATGGGCTACAGCAGCTTAAGCAAAGCAACCATCATCTGCAACAAAAACAGGTGGCAGAACAAGCTGAATCTGAACCTCCCACCCATCACAATCCCTAATCTAAAAAGAAAAATAACGGTAACGAGAAAGGGGACAAATGTTGGAGCTGCGAATTATGTCTATAAAGCTTTAGTGCAGGCTCCGTTTGGCATAAGAATGAGAGTGGAGGCAAAGATTTTAGGTTTCAATTTGACCACCAAAAGTCTTGGCTTCAAAATAAGGTGCAGGGAAATTACAAATTTGGGAGCTTGAATCATTTTGCAGAAAAAGTAGTGGATGCTGTTTGATGGCTAACTTCAATTCTGTGGCTTGCAATATTACACTTGTATAAATTTTATTTTATTTTTTAAAATCGAACAAATCATATATTATCTACTTAATCTCAATCCCACCATCATCGTCATTGACAACCCGCCATCACCATTATAGTTCCATGATTACACCACCTCGTCATTGGAAGCTCAGGTGGAGAAGAATCAAAGCAAGCCAATAATTTTTATAGAGCAACACATAATTTCACTAAGATTTTGATTGGGTTAGTAATCGAACAGATCAAAATACAAGTCTACGATGATGATTACGATGAGAAGGCTTTGGACTTAACTGGGACAATTTTCTCTTGATTTCGGCCAGTAAGATAATGGAATGAATATTATCGTCATTCTCGACCATGATGATACTTTGGCTTTTGAAGAGTATGTCGCCTTTGGCTTAACCCAAGAAAAGATCTTTCGTTTGGTCATGTTGGAACTGAGGACGGCCATGAAGATCTTAGTTTTTTCTCAGGTTTGAGTCAATTTTAACGATTCGGGTTTGGATACTTTATTCTTGGGTAAGCTTATTGAATCTGCATATTTTTGCTCGATTTCTCATCCTATATAGTCTTTTAATGCTGTTAGTTTATGGTGACTCCATTTTCTACGCCATAATCGATGGTAAATACGCTATGTTGCTTCTTGTTCTTCTTATTCTCATGAACTAGGTTTGTTATTGGAGTTTCATAATAATTACCCATGAATCAAAGATTAGCAAAAAAATAAAATGTTTGGATCTTTAGCCAAGATCTGCATATCCAGAATGAAAATTCGTGATGTAGAATGTTTTGGTAAAGTAATCGCCTCTAAATTTGAAGGTAATGATGACCTCAAATTCACATAAATGACTTAAGTCGATTCAGTTCGCTGGGGTGATGACGCAGATGGGTTGCTAACAGTAGGCAAATTTGATTTGTTGGTGGTGATAGTAGGTATGGTCTCGTTGATAATGACCTGGAGCAGGCCAAATTTAGTTGGTTGGTGATGACCGATGATGTGATGTTTGGAACGAGGTGAACTAAGGGAAAAAGGAAGATGTAAGTGGAAAATGAGAAAAAATTGTAATTTTTCAATAGTTTGAGAATTGAAGGAAAAAAACTTTTATTTTCTTTCTTATTTTCTCCTTAAAATGAAGAAAAAATATAATAATTAAAAAAATTATAATAAATTTATATTTTTACTTTTAATATTTCTTTATTGAAGAGAAAAATTAAATTTATTTTTTTTTATCAAATATAACAAATATCATAATTTTTAAAATTAGATTGGACTAATAAAATTGAAAACTAGTCAGCTATTTGATTATAATCACTTTAAAAATTGGATGACTATTAAACTGAAAAAAATCGGACAAAATCGATTGAACCGGGCATAATTTAAACTGGACAGAATCAGTTTTTGACCAAAACTGCATCATTTAAGTTGAAACAAACAACTGGTATGTTTTCTTCTTTTGTTTGTTTGGCAAAATTCAAATCAATTTCCTTCTCCATTCTCGCTTCATCGCCTCCATCGACACCGATTGCTTCTAATTGTGCTTCTGCTCTTGATTATAAATGCATTTGATGATGAGACCATACCCATTGAAGAATGTACACATAAGTGCTAACAATCCTAAACCATACCCATTGAAGAATGGTCATTCCTGTAGAAGAAGCCATTGCAGCACTCTCCAAATTCTCTATAGAGGTAATGATTCTATGGACGATAACTTTAACGGGTTTTATTTATCTTTGAATTTTTGTGTTGAATTTATTTCCTTGCGATTTTGTTCTGTCATTGGTAGAAAGTTAACAACTTTGTTGGCAATTCTTCTTCAAGATTAGCTCTTTTTGCTTATTTTGAAGAATCCATCTCTTAATCACTTTTGCTTGTCGTGATTAAATTATTTTCTTCAAGCTTTTAAGAATAGATTATATAATGGATATTGTATTAATTTTGTGATTTGGAAAATGTTCATTGTGATTACTTTGTTCTTTGGGTCGGGAATTATGTAAAAGAATGAGCAACCAGAGGTGCAAGGACCATCTGTTCTGGTATTTAGTGAAAGAGGAGCAACCGGTAGTCCAGTTGGTCATGTCTTTATATTTGTTTGCCCAAATTATTTGAATGCATTTATATATATTGAGCAATTTTTTTATTTTTAACAAAACATGTCATCAACTGCAACTGTTGCCATATATGAGTTGTGTAAGAGCAGAAGCAGTAATGGCTGCAACTGCTGTTATATTTGAAATATATATTTCATCCTAATCACAATATTTGTTTTTTTAGAGTTATGACTTAAATTAAATGAATAATTAATTAAAAATAATTTTAATTGATATTTGACTAATATATTTTCAATTGTTTTCAACTAAAACTCTACACTAATACTAATAAAAAATATTTAATTAAAAGAGAGAGAAAATAATAATGAATGTAAATTTAGAAAACAAGTAATTAATATTACATTCGTAATGAGAAAAGACAATTATATTGAAATAATTTTTTTTTTTAAAATGACAGATATTATGAAACGGATGAAGTATTATATATGATATGTGAACCGAACCGATTTGAACCGATCACTGAACCGATTCGATCACAAGTTTGGCTTTAAAAACATTGGAGTATATTCCATTTATAAATTTGACTTTAAAAATATATTTTTTACGTGTGTGTTTCAGTTACATAATTTAAAGAAATAGATTTTTAAGATAAATGATACATAATTGATCCGATTTCAAGAAATAAAATAAAATTTGTACGCTAGAATATTAATAACCATTGAATTTATAGGTTATGAATAAAAATTAGCCTGTATTGGATAGTAATAACCATTCACTATAACTCCAATTTGCTGAGCATGGAAAGAGATTTAGACACAAAGAAGCAACTAGTGCACCTTTTTGGGGAAGCAATAGTTGCTTTGCTGGATAATAAAAAAATAAACTGCACATAGATATTGTCAAACTGTTATTTGATTAGTCACTGAATAGTTTTTTAACAAGTAAACGATAAGATTTGATCCACTGGTAATTTCTTCTCATTGTCAATTATTACCAATATTTTTAAAATAAAGTTGAATCAACTGATTAGAGTGGTAAAATTGATAATAGGATTAGTATCTAATTTGGTTTGACCCAAACCAATTTTTGATATTATTTTTGTAATTTTAATTATTATAATAATTATATCTCTATATTTTTTAAAATTTTTTGCAGTTAATTGAATAATATTTTAAAATTTTATTTGCTATTACCTCGGACAAAGAGGACACGCCATCAAAACGACAGGTTTAGAGAACACAATCACGAATAGTTGTAGGGATGGCAATAAATTGAAAGATAATTTCAAACATTTTAGGCTCCGTCTTGTTTCTCGAAGAATAATTTATCTGATGCAAATATTTTTTTAAATGTTTTTTAAGAAAAATATTTTATGAGTAATACATTTATGGTGTTTGGAATACATTATAAAAAATATTAATTTTTTTTATAAAATTATAATAAAAATTAGACTATAAATATTTTATATTTATACTATTTATTATTTAATATAAAAAATATATTAAAAATAAAATTTTTTTTATACATTACACCTATCATTGGCGACTATCACTGGCCAACGATGATAGATGATGAGCGTCAATATTCAAAGATAATCAATAATAATAAATACTTATATTATATGATTTATTTTTTATTTGAATAAGTTTGTCAAAATTTAAAAAATGACTTCTTATTTTTAAAACAGTAAGTTATTTTTTTGAAAAATAACTTAAGTTTACTTTTAACCAAAAAAAATATTTTTCATTGATCAAATTTTTTGATTGCACCAAACAGAAGAAAATGTGAAAAATATTTTTTTAGAAAAAATATTCCGCAAAACAAACAGAGTTTTAGAAATAAAATATTCTAACACAAATTTAAATACTGCTTAAAATATTTTAAATTGAGTATATAACGAAGTTTGGATTCACATAAACACTATTTGATTATTCATATCCCATAAAAATGATAAAAATTGAAACAAAAAATACAAAAAAAATCAATAAATAATATAGTTATCCAACAAACCATATAGGCAAATTTGATATTGTTTTAAAATTTTCAGAAAAAAAAAAAGGACTCGAATAGTTTATAAATGTCACAAAATAAATTTATAAAAGCTAATTTTAAATGAATCTGTAATGATTATGGAATGGCAATTTGACGTAAAAATAATAAACAAAATCGTTAACTATTATCATTTTTATAGGTTTTAAAAAATATTTTGTTTCCTTACAGAAAATTACAGTTAAGTATATACATAATGAAATGTTTATTTTGGATGAAATATATTTACTGTTACTACTATTACCGCTGCGTTTGACATAAATGAATTTTATAATTTTTATGAAATTTATTTGTAAATTCATATTTTATATGTTTGCTATAAACAAAAATTCATTTAAAATTATATTTCATCAAACTCTTGAAATTAATTGTAATTAAATTAAATTTAACAAGTTGTATAATTTTTTCATTATAATAAATATAACATTAGTTAAAATTATTTTTGTACTTTTCTTTATATTTTCTCCTTCTCACTTCTCTTTCGTTCTCATATTTCTACTCTTTCTCTTTCTCTACTTTTTTTCTTATATTTTTTTCACATTTATAATGTAAAAAAAATAATAAAAAGATTTTTTATAAAATAAAATGTTTTATTAAATTTTATATTTAAATCAAATATAAATTTTATTTTATTTGAAATGAATTCTATCTTTATTTTCTAGTATACCAAATATAGAAAATCATTGGCAACTAAATTCTACAAAAAAACCATTTAGAAATGAAATTAATTTAAAATTAAAATTGAATAAAATACAATGTAAAAGAGGAATAAATTTACTCAAAATAATACTTTTAACTAATTTGAATTAAAAGAGTACCTGTCTAGAACTCTTTTCAATAGAGATTTGAAAATGCAAATGCAAAACAGAAATCAAAAGCATAGAAAAATAAATTCTATAATCTAGACTGATAATTGAACAACTACACAAAAATATCCGCTATCTCTTAATTGAATATAATTGTTGCGTGTCTAAGATGATTTTTAGATTCAATTTAAACCTTATCTAACTAGAAAACAATATCAATATCAATATCAATCAATTAGTATACATTATTAATTTCAATTATAGATTTAATTTTGAATTATTAATTATTATGTATCAAATAATTATGTGTAATACAGTTATATTCATCATTTTACATTATATTACAGAAAATTATCATATAAAAAATTAAAATAAAAAATAGAAAAATTAACTATTATATAAAAATATTCCAAATAGAAAATATAAAAAATATATTATACTTTTGTTATATTATTAACTTGGTTCAATGGCTTTTGAAAAAAATTTAAATATTAATTTATTTCAATATTAAATTTGTACTCATAAAATTTATATTGAAACTATCTATAATTAATTATAAAAGTGAATTTATTTTAGTGTCTATTTGGTTTGACATTTGTTTATTGACGTTCAATGATTCAATATTTAAACATTGAAAAATAGTGTGTGACAAATATTAACATTGAGGGTTTAAATTTAAAATCAACATTTAACATTTAAAAAATATAATTGAACATTTAAAGTTAGTATTTCTAATATTTGAAATATAAAAAATAACATTTGATTTTTTTCTAGTATTAAACCTCATTATTTATTATTATATAAATTTATATTATATATAAAATTAATTAATATATAATAATAATTATTTTTTATTATTTTCCACTACAATGACAGATTTAATTATCGAATTATCAAACATTTTTTTTTATAGTATTGATCGTTGACCATTATTCATTGACTGCTAATTGTCGCCGCTAAACTAAATAAATCCCTAATTTTTATTTCAAGATTAATCATTGGCAATAACATCAAATTTAATCCTAAAATTTTAAAAATTGAAATTAAAAATTGCTTGGAATCGGATAAAGTTTTTGGGATTGAATCAAAATCTGTCAGTCTGGGAACTATATGAACTGGAGGCAAAGGGAAAATGAAAAAGTTACGCGCTCTCTAACGTGGCAATCCGTCTCGCAGATCGAACGGCTCAAATCCCATTGACGCGGATCAAACTTGAGAAGAGTGGATTGGCCCAAAACCGAAATAAACGGAAAAGGAGATTTGCGCTGTTGGCTTTTGGCGCCCAAAAATTGGGAAAATTGAAAAGAGCCTCTTTCATCCTCCAATATGCATAAATCCCCCTCCTTCATTATACAATTCAATAGGAAAAGTAAAAATGTCGGGGAGAGGAAAAGGAGGGAAAGGGCTGGGGAAGGGAGGAGCCAAGAGGCATAGGAAGGTATTGAGAGATAACATTCAAGGGATCACGAAGCCCGCTATTCGCAGGCTGGCTCGTAGGGGAGGCGTCAAGCGTATTAGCGGCCTTATTTATGAAGAGACCAGAGGAGTCCTCAAGATCTTCCTTGAAAACGTCATCCGCGACGCCGTCACTTACACAGAGCATGCTCGCCGGAAGACTGTCACTGCTATGGACGTCGTTTACGCTCTCAAGAGGCAGGGTCGCACCCTCTATGGTTTCGGTGGTTGATTTTTCATCTTATTCTTCTCCTTATTATTATTATTATTATTATTATTGTTGTTGTTGTTATATATTTTTAATCAGCGTTATTAAAAATAGTCAATTAGGAAGGCTATGTTGAGAATTTGAACTACTCTTTTATGCTGTGTCGGGTTCAAATCTGTTATTAATAAAAGTTAGCTTCCGTTCTATGATTTGCCCTTATGATATAAGATTTTTCACATGTCTATCAAAATAAAAACAAAAATGTTTAAGATTTAACATTCAATTGCATGCCTAACACTCATTTGTTTTTGCTGTTGTTCATAAAAAAGCAATATTACTGACTTGGATTGGACGGCAGCATTTGTCGGCAATATCGTATAGGCTAACATTGTGGAGTGGGATGTTTAGGATGGATTATGGATTTTTGCATTGATAATTACTGATGTTGAACAATGGTTGCCCAATTTCTGATGGGCATTCTTTTCATCGTCTGACCCATTGAGGAAACTAATAAATAAATATAATTATTATCAGTATCTGGTAGTGGAGTTGCTTCCAGCTGACATTGTTCTCTCATATGTAAATCTTTCTAAATGATTGTTAGTGATAAATAATTTTGGAGATTCAATCTATCTTATGAAATATATCATGATGTATTATTGATAAAAAGATGGCTTTTCTTCTGTTTTGTTGTGTTTTTTTTTTTTTTTTTGAATTGTGGAAGAGTTCTATTCTAAGTTCAAAATTTGAATCAAAGTTGAGAACTTCTGCTACTCTGTTAATAACAGAGAATTTATTGCAAAAATTTTTGAGATTTTCTATAATTTATAATTGGAATCATTATTGTATTTGTATCTACACATATGTGATAGCTTGAGCGGTTCCAGTCAGTTTTTCCTTGATATGTTTGAGAATTTCAGTGCTCATGTTGGATATTGATGTTCACGTTGAAGGTTGTGTTTTCTACAGTCACTTCGATAAAAGATTAAGAGTTTAAAGAACTTGAGAACAAAAATAAATAATAGAAAATCTTAGCAAAATTGTACTTTTATTGTAGGGAAAATTATTTATACATTTCTTAGTTTTATACTTTTTGTAAATATATTAAGTGTTGTGGAATAATGATAATATTTCATCTACTAAATTCACATAATTAATTTATAGGTGAATAGAGAGTGAAAAATTATACTAAAAAATTACATTATAGTTGATTCTCAAGAAAGATTGGAGAGTCACAAGTAGTTTCATTTAAAATCCAATCTCTTTAAACAAAATCACTTTAATAATTATTTAATAATACAATATATCACTACAACAATATTTTACAAAATAGCTATTGAAAAATAAAAACAAAAAATAAGAATACTAAAATTTTAATGAAGTTTGGCCAATTATGTCTATGTTTTTGGACACTATTCAAATTATATTTTATTAAGAAAAAGATTATAAAGTGAAATATTATAAAAGTGACAGAAATATTGAAAATTGTCTAGGAGATGGGTAAGTAATTTTGAGATTATAAAACTGAAGTAATTAAGATTATTTATAACAAAAAAACTTTTTTTTCCTTCGTTATTTTCTTAATCTAAGACATCAAAATGAACTAATATAGTCAACATTAAAAATAGTATCTATTAAGTTTATTCTTATTATTTTGAAATATATAGAAAAATATATATTATACAATTGTTTTTCATTGGTTAAATGTTGAGGATGTTTTGCATTTTACTAATCGAATGTTGTGTGCTTTTAGTAACGTTATAATCACTCGGTTGTTCTGTATCACTTTTAGTAATAATTGTTCAATTCTAGACGCAGATGCTATTCACATAGAGAACACATGTTCGCTGCAATGGTGTTTGGTTAAGCAAACATTTATCAGATATCAAACAACCTTGAGATATAGTGGTAGTTTGACATTGACACTACTCAAGGTAGATAGGTTTTTACTTGGGCTCTATATGTGGCATTGTCAGATTATCGTTGGCTAGGAGCATTACTGGATTTACTGTATCCTTCGTTCCGGACTAATAGCTTGCATAAGCCATGTATAGTTTCAATTTTTTTTTCCTTGCGAAAATGATTGAGTAGGTTTTGCTCAGAGTTGTCTTTACACGCAGAGAGAGTGAGAAAGAGAATATATATATATATATATAGACACACAAGATCCAAGAGAAAAATGCTTGTGCATAACTTGAGCATATAATAATAATCGATCTGTTCTCATCCATCACCAGAAAAACAAAAGAAAAATTTTTCCATCATCCACTGATCTCATTTGGGCCACATCGATTAACACTAACCACAAAATCCATCGTCAACTTTCTTCCATTACAGAATCACCACCAGAAAATAGACTATGCATCTCAGCAATCCGCGAAACTGCTCCAGAACTTGTCCTTAAGCTATCAGGAAATAACATGGATCTACATGATGGGCAAGTAATCTGTCCCTCATCCACCCATTTATCAAGGCACTCTTCGTGAAACATATGACAACAGTTGCACAGTTCCCTGATTTCGTCTCCCCTAATTATAGAATCTAAGCACACAGGACACGGGCACTCTTCATTTTCATCCTTTCCCAATCTTTGGAGGACACTGCTGAATTTTATCTCTTGATCAGGGCTGCTAGGATATTAACAGGGACTGGTAATGGAATTGGGTTCTATCTATTATACGAAGGTACTTGGTGGTCTCCTCAGGAGCATAAGCTTGTTCCGCTGGCTTGAGAAGACGCAGATGGGTTAAGGCCACAGTGAAGATAATCTGCAAGTACCTAATCAAATATAGAAGGAATTTTACACCATAAGCAATTAGGCATCTTTATGGAAAAAGAAGGAAACCCAATAAGTCTCTAACTGGTTGTGTATTTGTTTTGGAGGGAGAGAGTGAGTGGAGTTAATAATGGTGAAGGACATTATGTGTGCTCAGGTTGAAATAACATTTTTTTTTTTGTTGGTTTAGAATGTTGGATTGTTTTTATGTTATGTTATTAGCTTCCTTTCTAATATTTTTGTCATTGAAGAGTCTTGTAAATTTTACTTGTCCGATTCATGTTCATTAATTATCACTAAATGAAAATTTTTAAAGTTGAAATGATAATTCCCTCAGTTTTTTTTTTAAAAATTGAAAACAGTTTTTAAATTAGTGATACAAATAAGTGATGTAATGGAAGCTTTGTTCGTGATGATTAATATGAGTTACAAAGTATAAGAATAGCAGCATTGAAGAGTTAATCATGGACGTTAATAATCAAATTTTTAATTTTTAAAATTATTAAAATAATGTTAATAATTTATAATCCTTACAGAAAGCCATAAGCTTGTTCCCTGGCTTGAGAATAATTGTTGGACAATAATGAAATTGATTAACATGTATAATGGTTATTTAATTTGAATTTAAATTGAAATTACGAAAAAGTGCCAAAAACTCTATAAATACCAAACTTCTCTTGAGCTGGAAGCTAACTTTTTTTTTTTTTTTTTCCTTCTCATAATTTCTTTGCTTTTAGGCAATTCATCGTTGAAATTTTTAGAATTGCTGTTTGTATGTCTGTAGATTGACGATTTTCTTATGTTCTGAGAGTGTTTTGCTGTCAAATCCAATAACAAACTTGATAGTAGAAGGTCAGTGGCATTTGGCAAGATGGACCTTTATATGATTCAGATGGTAAAATAAAAGCAAGCAGAAACAGAAGCAGAACGTCTTAATTTGTGGGTTGGGCTGACTATCCATTTATAATCTCCAAGACAAGCCTAACATAGCACGGGCTACTTGTTTCTTCGTGAAAACCCAAACGCCAGCCCCAAAACAGAAACATTTTATCCGAAACTTACTACTCCCCCCCCCAATTTCTCTCCTTCCTCTGCAACAATGGTGTCGTCTTCTCTGTCCGCCTATTATAGTGTAAACTCTTCTTTTTGGAAGAATAAGAATAGTGGTAGTGGCAACACTCTTTTAGTTTCTCCCATCAGCTTGTCTTCAAATCCCAAACTTTGTATGCAATTCTTTGACAAGAAACCATCCCCACTTCTTCCCTCATCTCCACGCCGTCTTTCAGTAATCGCAATGGCTCCTCCTAAGCCAGGCGGCAAGCCCAAGAAAGGTACGTACTCTCTGAAATGGATAATACCCACTTCAATTCCAATTATTTAGCACCTTGTTTCGTTTCTGTGGTTTGCAGTGGTAGGATTGATAAAGCTGGCACTGGAGGCAGGGAAGGCAACTCCAGCTCCTCCAGTGGGGCCAGCGCTTGGTGCCAAAGGTGTAAACATTATGGCTTTCTGTAAGGATTATAATGCCAAAACCGCTGATAAAGCCGGTTATATCATTCCTGTTGAAATTACCGTCTATGATGTAAGCTGTTTCCTTCTTGCATTTTTTTTTTTTGGGGGGGGAAAGGGTGGGGGGGGGGGGGGGGAGGCGGAGGAATTTGTGGTTGTGACTTTCTAATGATGTTCACATTCAGGATAAAAGCTTCACATTCATTTTGAAGACACCCCCTGCCTCAGTTCTGCTGCTTAAGGCTGCAGGTACGCTTCTTTTTCGTTACTCACCAACTGTTTGATTTGATGTTTTTCCTCTTGACCGTTTAAGTTGGCAGTGGCGGCCTTTTACGCAATATCAATGCTTATAATTTTTATTTTTAATCACTATCTCCTCGGTTATATAAGTTCCAGTTCATAGCATTGCAACTCATTTGTATCATATGCCTGAAAATGAAAATTGATTTTCGTGCATTTCACTTTTTAGTAACAGATTTTCACGGGCTGTATCTGTGAAATTTGGGGCAATTTCTTTCTGTATTCTGTAGAGCTAGAAAATCTCCACTTTATTTATTCATCCATAGATCCAGAACAATAGTGTTTACACCTTTTGAGGCTTGCTAATATATGCTGATAGAGGGGCGCACGCTTTTCCTCGTTTTAGAATGTTATGCTTGAATATTTTCCTCCATGATTGTATCTGATGTCTGGCATGGTGTCTGTTGGTATAACTCCCATAACCATAGAAACTACTAAACTACAGGATATGATGATGATGATTATATGCTGAGGGACATGATATAGGGAGAATCCTGAACTTGTTGCCTCACACTTCCCCATGTGGTTATTAGTAACATTTGAGTCCCTATATTTGTGACTGATGAATAGATAACTGAAATTGCTTTATCTGAGTCATCCATTATCCTCCAGAGCATACATATGCTTATTTAGTATCAGCATATTTGCTAAATTGAACACTTAATAAAGCATGTACCCCTCAGATACTGCATAAGAGTGCAGAAGCAATGCCAGAGCTAGCTTGTTGTGCCTCAGTCCTTATCATGGCGTGTACATTTGATACATATTTGGATTGAAAATTGTCATGGGTGAATGCAGCTCTTGTTGAAGTGAAACCAAACTTATTCCCTGTCTTATGAAGTACTTTCGTTTTTCCCTGACAAATGGATTCCATCTGTTATTTTGTTTTTGCCATTTATCACTTAATCACTTTGGCTATGTTTGGTAGGTGTAATCAATTACAGTGGAATATGATCAAATAAAAATTCATAGAATTATAAGCTAATATTTCACTTGATTACATCATACTAATCATAGGTTTAATGGTTCCCAGGCCAAGCTAAGTATTTTATCAGTTGATCATTTCATTGTTCCCTTAAGATAATGTTGGTGCATTTAGCTGTAGGAAACATAAAAACTCACAACGAAGCAGAGATTTTCAGAATGATTTACCTTAACATTGTAGAATAGTGATAATACAAGATCAATGAGTAACTTTTGTGATTGGGCATTCAGTTTACATGATTATAATATAGTTTTTTGTGGTATGTTGAGTGATTAGGAGTGGAGAAAGGTTCTAAAGATCCACAAAGAGAGAAAGTGGGTAAGATCACTATTGAGCAATTGCGTGCAATAGCTGCTGAAAAGCTTCCAGATTTGAATTGCACCACTATTGAATCGGCAATGAGAATTATAGCAGGCACTGCTGCCAACATGGGGATTGATGTTGATCCTCCAGTTCTTGAACCCAAAAAGAAGGCAGTCTTGTAATCTTGTTAATTATTTGTTGCTTTATTTATTTATTTATTTTGTTCTTTTGATTTTGCTATGTCTTTAGTTTGAAAATTGGGCATAAAAGATTCATCAAAAGACCTGTTTTAATGTTCATGACCTCTAATGTTTGTTCTTTTGAGCATGGATCTTTATAATCTAGTTATTGTGGAGTTTTATTGAAAAAAAAATCCCCAAGTATTCATCTTAACAATTCCCAATATCAAAGTGCAGAGGTCTTAGCGTGTGTGATTTAAAAACTATAGTAAAAATTTTTCAGTGATATTTTATATTGGAATAATTTTCATGTAGTCATAAAAAATTTTAATCAATATAAGGGATTCCATAAGCTTATTTGAGGTCGATTCCAAATTGGTTGTCCACTGACTGAAGTTGCTGGAGTCTGGGCGTGATGGCCCATGGGCAATCTGGTGCATTCTGGCTGCAATCTCATGAGTCAACTTGGGGAGGTTCTCATTCAACATGTTTTGCGCGAGGGAAATAAGGCGGCGGATTGGGTTTCAAACGAATCCTTGAAGTATTCGATAGGAGTTACAGATATCCCTGGAGCTGCTGCTGATATTCGATAGTATTTGACTCATGATCTTATGGTTTTTTGTTGGTCCAGGAGAGTAGCTGTGTAGTCTCTCCTTGTTTGTGTTTGGGTTCCCCCTCCTTTGTAATTAAAAAAAAAAAAGAAAAATCGATTTAGGTCATTATAGATAAGAATAAAGTTAATTTTTTAATTCTCTTTTTAAAGAACTTACTTCTATAGAATAATAATAATAATAATAATAATAATTTGTATATAAAAGATATTATATATATATTATTAATTTTTTAAAATTATATTTATTTCTTTTATCAATGTTTTCTTATATTTTCAATTTTTTTGAAATTATGAATATTTATACTTTGGATTTGACACCCTCCATTAATTGATTAAGTAATAATATAGTGCATAGTTTAGCTCTAAATCACTTGCAGTAAAATTAACTAAATCTAAAAGAAGATTAACTAAATCAAAAAATTGTTCAACATTTAAAATTAAAATTATAAATAACTTTTATCTATATACCACTTAAAAAAGGTTCAATTGAACTAGAATTCTCTTAATAAAATAAGTACAAATGTTTTAACTTAATATGTTTAGCTAATAGATATTTAAATATTTTCATTAATGTGATCCATATATCCTTAAAAAAGATATTGTTAAACAAGATAAATATTCTTTTCATATGTTCTTTTATCTGTGAAAATACTGTTGCAAAATCTGATCTGAATAAAAAATCATAGGTACATGTTTAATAAAAAATAATTTTTTAATTATTTTATCATTTATGATCATCATAGCATTACAACAGTTTCATTATTATTTTGATTTCATTAAATTTTACAGATTTGAGATTTTATGCAATGCAATAGTTTTGTTTTGATATTTGACGTTTTTGGTTGATAGTGTCTTCTATAGTCGCATTTTATTTTATAAGAAGTTTTTAGGTTTTGAAAATATAAAAGTAAATTTTCTAAAAATAATTAAAAAAATTAAAATGGTGATTTCCTTAGGCAAACACGAAGGAAAGCTAAATTAAGAATAATGTGATTGCTTCAAATTGTTTAGCTTAAATGCTTGATTTTTGTTTTTGCAACAAATCATATTGAGGCTTTATACTTAGTATTATTTTCTTATTTGTGATGGGTTTTAGAGCAATAATGACTCTTATACGTATGGTACACTAAATAAGCATTTAAAGATGTCTGCGCTATTTTTATTCTTCCTTCACCTTAGACTTAAAATGTAAAATTTCCCTTTTCAAAGAGTCAATTTCATTAGCCTCCATTTTTGTTAGTCACTTTAGCCGAATGACTGTTATTCCTTCTAATAACATCTTGCATACCTCATCCTAAAGTCTAAGTTCCCAAGCATTTGAGCCTCTTAGTGAACTTCTCATCAAATTCAAAGTGTGTTCCTGCCATAAGCCTCCATTACATTAATAAGAAACATGAATACGAGAAAAAAAGAAAGGAAAATAAGAAAACAATAATAATAATGATCAGCACATACATGTTTCTTCAAGGCATGTTAAAATATTCTCCTTTGAATTCTATCTATTCTTGATTTTAGCAATTAGGTAAGATTCACACAAAATTAAAAAACGACCTTGTCATTATTTTTAAATTGTCAAAGTTAGGTGCTGCTTTTGGTGTGGATTCCTGGTGCCATTCAGACTACTGGGGCAAATGTCAAAATCTCAAGATCTTCTTATCAATGTGATGAAATAACCCTAAATCTCTACATTTTATAATTTTTTTATTCCACATAAGAAATTTCATTTGGCATATAAATAAAGAAAACAATTTATCTATATTAGGTATAAATCTGTATTTTATACAATATAATTATCTAAGAAATTACCATTATACTTTTTTTAAGTGAAAAGATGTTCATATCCTCATCTAATTCACATATTTTTATCTTATAATTGGGCGTATATACCAACTGTAGATAACAGTTTCCTGTATAAATAATATCTGTATCCACGTAGCAGTCCAAGTAGCACTTCTTTTATCTTTATGTTCTGATAGTAAAAAAAAAGGACTTTATACGACAAATTTGAAAAGTTAAGGGGCTCAAAATGGACAGAATGAAGTTGAAGATGCTAAACAGGTAAAGTTTAGGGGATCAGAAAGTATTTTTGCCAATAATTGGCAGTCAAACAAGTAATGCTCATGGAGCAGAGCATCAATAATTAGCAATAAAAAAAAGTAATGGACAAAGTAGAGTGCGCCTGTTAACATGTGAATCCCAAAATGACGAAATACAAATATCTCTTGTGAAGCAAAACAAAACACCCATTGTAATACTTTATACCTTAGCTGTCTGTTTCCATATTATATAAATCACCCTCGTCAAATGTATTGTTTTTTGGTGTTAGTATGATTGATTCTAGTTGTATTTGTACGTTCTAAAATCTGAGTCGCACAACAAATCCACCCTGCTCTCATAACCCCAAGGAGGCATTACCCGCCGCCACAATCCATCTCCAAAGGTACCTTTTTCTTTTAAAGAAATTTTTATTCTTCTACTTTTCTGATTATTGCTGATTCAATCTATCTTTCTACTTTCTTGGATTCCAAACACGGTAACCTTCCTTGTTTGATATTATTTTGAAAAGGTCGTTTCTATTTTTTAAAAAAATTTTGTTTTTTTGTTTTTGTCTTTGTTTTTTTTGGCTTTCTTATGGCCTTCGTGACTGATGTACGTTATGCGTGATTTTGGTTTTTGGGTTTCGTGAATTTTGCTTCTTTGCTGTTTTTCGTTTTTTGATCTTCTTCCTGTCAAATAATATGTTTGTGTTTATTGCGGCTTTGTTTGATTTGAAGGTTATGCGTGTTGGTTTGTTGTCTTGAACTTACAAGGATTTACTATATGGTATTTAGATTTTTCTGTTTAATGCTAGTTATTGGAGTTTCAAGATATCTGTCAATTAGCATATAAATGTTATCATGATGCCTTAATGAAATTCTAACGTTTATAATGTGTTGCGAAATTGCTTTTTATTTTTGAAATTAAAAAAAAATAGTCTTTTTTTTTTCGGGTGAAGTGTGATATGACTTATGAAAGATGAAGCCATAGTTAATTGACTTTGATCACTTAATTGTTTTTGTTCTTTAATGGAGTTGCTATACATAAGAAACTCTACTTCTGTACCTATGCGCTTTGAAAACCATTTCAATTTTTTTGGCACGATTGCATAACTATTACTTTCTGTCCAAATATATTCATCTAATGGCATCTTTTCTAATGCCTTCACACCATTTGATGAAATTCAACATTTGTGCTAAGTGATGACCGAGAGATGAAAGATCTGAGCCCAAAAATGATATGGGAGGCAGAAGTTATTGAAATTTTCTGAGTTACGCTAAGGTTATTTAGATGTTTTTATTTCTGAAGGCAGACATGAAGTGTACATTCTTATGCTCCATGATGACAAATTCACAGATGAACAGTTATAAATGGATGGCGTGAATAGTAATGACACGCAGGATTGGAGTTGATAATTTTTATTACTTATATAAGATCACATAATAGGATTCAATTGATATGATATTTTATATCTTTATTAACATATTTGCATGAATAGTTCCGGATTAATTTTTTTTTTTTTTTTTTTTTTTTCGGTTGGTTGAATTCAGATGGAAGTGCATAATTCTGAACATGCACATATAATTGAAGTCCATGTAGATGTACCATCTATTGAAAGGAGTCCAGGCCGAAGTAAGATTTGTGGTGAAGCATCATGTGGATTTTCAGATGCTACAACCAGTTCTAAAGATGCACAGGAACGATCAGCATCCATGAGGAAACTTTTGATTGTAGTTGTGCTTTGTGTTGTCTTCATGAGTGTAGAAGTTGCTGGAGGCATCAAAGCCAACAGTCTTGCAATCTTGACTGATGCAGCTCATCTGTTGTCGGATGTTGCAGCATTTGCAATCTCATTGTTTTCACTCTGGGCATCAGGCTGGGAGGCAAACCCACGGCAATCTTATGGTTTTTTCAGGATTGAGATACTTGGTGCCCTGATTTCTATCCAGATGATATGGCTGCTTGCTGGTGTCCTTGTGTATGAAGCCATTGCTAGACTTATCTATGATACAGGTGAAGTTCAGGGTTTTCTGATGTTTCTTGTTTCTGCATTTGGTTTGGTGGTTAATATTGTCATGGCACTCTTGTTGGGTCATGATCATGGCCATGTCCATGATCATGGACATGGCGGGGATGATCATGGAGATAGCCATGGAGATCATGGCCATGCACATAACCAGGGGCTAAGTATAGCTACACATCTCCATCATCATCGTGGTGAAGGGAGCTCTGAGCACAATGATGAGCATCATCATACGCATGAATCAGATCTTTCCGAACCTCTGCTTAGGACATACTCAGGTGAAGCCAAGATGAAAAGTGGACCTAAACAAAAGAAACAGTGGAACATCAATGTACAAGGGGCTTATCTTCACGTATTGGGGGATTCTATACAAAGTGTTGGGGTGATGATTGCAGGTGCAATAATTTGGTGTAGACCTGATTGGAAGATTATTGATCTGATATGTACTCTTGTATTCTCAGTAATTGTATTGGGCACGACAATCAGGATGTTGCGGAGTATTTTGGAGGTTCTGATGGAGAGTACACCAAGAGAGATTGATGCCACTAGGCTTGAGAAGGGTCTATGTCAGATGGATGAGGTGGTTGCCATCCATGAACTGCACATTTGGGCCATAACAGTTGGGAAGGTTTTATTGGCTTGCCATGTTAAGATCAGACCTGAAGCAGATGCTGACATGGTACTGGACAAGGTCATAGACTACATCAGGAGTGAATACAATATCAGTCATGTGACCATTCAGATAGAGCGCCAGTAGATGGAAAGTTTTTTCATTTTATGGGCTCAATGTCAGTTGTAGGAGTCGTAAGAATTCAGTTTATAATTCTTTTTTCGTCTATGAGAAATTGTATTAGTGATTGCTTTGAATGCTACCTAGAGTAAAGATTTTTTTGTCTGCTTCATTTCTCATGAGCCATTTATACAATTTGTCCTTGTCCATGCTTGCTCGTGTCTTTTGCCTGTATCTTCTCCTAGTATTAGTCTGGTAGGCGTGCCATGGAGTAAGGTGAATGCTGCACAAGTTAGCAATTGGTTGCCAATCTAGCTTGCCTACAAGTTACGGGTTCTCGCAAAGCTTGGGCTTAGAGATGGCTGAGAAAGGAGCGAAAAGTGAAATGTAGTATCTGCCTTAAGAATAGGTATTTGTTATTGCTCTTTCTGCAAGTGCGGGGATTTACTATGGTATTATAATTACATTACTGTACTGATAAATGCAAAATGCACGAATCAATCTGGATTGCTGAAGCCTTTGTAGAAGCAGTCTCTTTCAAAAAGTGATGCACAAAAGGCAATTCATTGGAGCGTATAGAATTGTTGAGCAAAGCATAATATAGTGTCAGATATGTTTGATGGGAGCTCCACAACTGAAAAATTACAAGTACGTGATGCAACTGGAATATCAGAGAATCCTGCCTGTTGAGCCAGACTATATGTGTACTTGCCTTTTCCCGTTGGAGTCATGCTTGTCAATAGCATTAAGCTTCTGGTGGCAGCACGGTTCACTGCTATGATGTTTTAAACAGGTTTTCATTATCCAAAAATGTGTTTGAAGCAAAATTATGATGGCATAGTGTATAGTGAAAATGAGGTGCAAGACAGAAGAAATATTTGTACTTATATCAGGCTGAGTTTGTTAAAACCATCCTCTGTGTTAGTTCTTGTTGAAGTATTTTGCCACAGCCACATAACTTTAGGAGCTTGCTATATATCCACATCAAATAACATGTGGGAATACAGCAGCTTTTCCTACGCAGGCCTAGTTATGATTTTCACTCAGATGATTAAATTAATTTTATTTGGCCTTTATCAACTAATATTTGAAGTTCTCTTTGAATGGCTTAATGTATTAAATTATGATTTGTTTATTTTATTGATTAGAAATCCTTCTTTCTAATCGGCGTTCCACAATTTGCTTTCTTTATATATATATATATATATATATACAATCCGCATGATTAAACTGACTTACTGAACACATGAACATCAACACAGATTAGTTCAAAACTATCATACGTGGCTCTGACTTGTTTATCTATCAAAATGAAGAAATTTATCTTAATCAAAAAATAGATTTGTCTTTTGCGATGGCTCTTGACTTTTATTTCAAGTTCTCTACTTTGAAAATTTGGAGCTTCAGGAAAATTAAATTATGGTATGTATTCATAAGAAGAGCGCAATTCACTTTTTAAAAATATTTGTGTAGTAAAAAAGTTTAAATACTATTATACCTTGACGTTTGCTCTAATATATTATTTAGTCTTTGTATTTCTAAAAATATATTATTAAATTTCTCTATTTTACTTTTATTAGATTTTGAGATCCTTCAATCTACCAACTACCTAATCTCTGTAATTTAGAAATGACCAACAACTTGGTCATTCTACATCCTCTTTTAGTTTATAAGAGTATTTTTCATACATTTAATTTAGATTAGTAGAAGAGAACTCCCTTTTAAGCGTAAGGACTTCAAAATCTAAATAGAACAAAATAGAGAGACTTAATAATATATTTTTAAAAATATAAAAATTAAGTAATAAATTAAAGTAAATTTTAGAAATATAATAGTATTTAACCTTATAAAAAAATTAGTGATACATAAAGTGATAGTACAACAATTCAATATATATATATATATAATTGGTTAAGTTAAATATCATTTTTTATTTGATATAATATATTCACGCAATATATACGGACATAACTTTTATTCATGTGCTTTATTTGATTCAATGACTCACAACTCATGCACATTTAACATCTAAACAAACATTACATCAATTGTCTCAAAAATAATAATACTGAATTTAGTTTTATCTCAACTCTACCAACAATACTGTTACAAATTTTTCTTCGATTGAATTTCACTAGGTATTTAGACTAGCTAGTTATAAGAAAATTTAAAGTGCTAGCTGATTCACTTCAAATCAAATAATGATACTAAAGTTTGTTTTAATTTGTAGATATCAGAATTTATTAAAAGAGAAGCGGATTGTTTGGATTTAAAACTCTAAAGCTCATGCTTAACAAGTAAAAGACATCTAATCACTCGATTACTAGATGTTACTTTTTTTTTTCTTTTACTGTTAAAATTAGTAGAGTTACTATCTTAGTTTGGGACAAGATGAGAAGGTTAATAATCTTTAAATTTGCATTAATGAAAGCTCATGGTAGATAATAAAATAGTGAATAGTTCCACTTTTAGATCAAATACCGAAAAATGACATTCACACAACGTGAGAGTACTGATAAAGATTATTTAAATAACTACTGATGTAATGAAAAGTGTACATATTAAGAAAATAATAATGACGGATAAAAATAGATGTATCAATAAAGATGTATATACAGATTCGCCAATAATACTGACAAGCAAATATACTAACATTGGTGGATCTGATAGATAAAATGCCTTTTTTTTTTTTTTAAGGAAAAGAATCTTTTATTAAAAGGCTCAAGATGTATATATTGGTAGATTTGGTGATAGACAAGTAAGTCTAGAATTACGAATCATACATCTCTTACATTATAAAGTAGTAGACTAAATCTTACAAGTAATAATTTATATACAACAGTATAAAGTTTGAAACATATAAATCAGTACAAAATACAAAAGCAAATTGAAAAATAAAATATCAAATCAATTAACAATATCGGTGAAAGATTAATTACCAGAAACACAAGTCTAATACCAATGAGCATGAGTCTACAAATGTAAATAACAGAAATATGGATTGAAAACTATCATTGCAAACAAAATTTAAGAACTCAATTAATTAGTAGCAACAGAAACTAGATAAAGCATTCTCAAACCAAAAATAATAAACTCAAGTATTATCACATTCAAAATCATAAATTCGATACTCTAAATATGAAGAAAATAAAATTGTATTTAATAAAAAGATTGAATCTATAATTAAAACAATGGCCAATAAAATAACTAAAGCTTTTTTTTTTTATTTCATAGAAAATAACTTATTTGATGAAAGATAATATTTTGAGTAACATATTTTTTGATGTTTAGAATACATTATATAATAAAATATTAAATTTTTATTTATAAGATTATAATAAAATTTACTCATAAATATTTTATATTTAAATAAATTTATCAAAATCTAAAAAATAACTTTCTATTTTAAAAACAGAAAGTCATTTTCTTAAAAATGATTTAATTTTTTTGTGACTAAATATTAACTTTTGTTTAAACAATCAATCCTTATTTTTCTTTCTCCCTTATTTTACCTCGTCCCAACAAAGAATTAGAATTTTAAAGCTGTAGACCTTAATATACTTTTATTTCATTTATCTAGCAAGGCTTTCCCATATATGCTCTAGCCTAAACATTCAACAAGGAGTAGGTGAAGAGATCAAGAAGTTTGTGTCTTGAACAGGTCCAAACAACATTCTTTTGCAAGTCCTTTGTTCCAAAATTTCTCATAGTATTCGGCATATGTAAAATGTTCATAGACCGGTGGATGATCAGCATCAATCAACTCCTTAGCAGGGCTTACCACAGCATCTGGTGAAGGACAATAGAACGTAGGAATCGATATTCTCCCTTCGTCACAGTTCACAACTGCTCTGTGGAGCAGGCTTTTGTACCGATCATTGGTAATTACCTGAAGCAAAATTAGTTATTGAACAGTGTTAAAAAAACTAACTAATTCTAATTTTTAGTAAGAGTTTCCTTGGTAATTTTTTAAGTACCTGCATTTGATCTCCAATATTGACTATGAAGGTATTAGGGATGGGATTAACAGCGATCCACTTGCCATTTCTTGAGAGGACCTGCAAACCAGGCACATGGTCTTGCAAAAGAATGGTGATTAGATTGGGATCAGTATGTCCAGGCAATCCATAAGTGAGGTCGGGCTGTGGGCACGGGGGATAATAGTTAATAGCCATGTGCTGTGCATGCTGGCTCAATGACTTGTCTATGTAGTCTCTTCCCAGTCCTAAGCTCTCTGATATGGCTTCAAGCAGTGTCAGCACTAGCCGTCTAACGCGGGTGCAATATTCAGCCACGATTGTCCTGCAAATTAATTAATAAAATATAGTGAAATGATATTAATTAAGGTCGATTAAGAATGAATTTAAGTACCTGAAGGAGGGTGGATTGGAAGGCCATTCTTTGATAAAATCTTGGACAGGGTAACAATGGAGTCTCAAGAAGTCTCTCCAGTTGGAAACCTTTTCAGTCTTAACATTAAAACTGGTAGACAGCCTAGTGGTCTTTGTTGGGTCGTCTGAGTAAGTTTTCAATCTCTCACTTTGTGGCAGTTGGAAGAAAAGTTTTGCTGTGTGCAGCATGGCATTGATAATATCCTCAGGTATTCCGTGGTTTTTGACCTGAAAGAAACCATCATATTGACAGGCTTCGCCAATTTGTTGTATGACAAGTGGGCGATTAGAACTCTGAAGGCCCTCTATGTCAATAAGGGGAATGAAAGTGTCGGATATCTGAACATCGGACAGATTGGGACGATCGGAGATAGGACGGATGTAGTTTGAAGGAACTTGTTTTAAACCAGATGATGCAACATCAGCCAGTAATGGTCTAGTGGAAGCCATTATTACTATGATTTATTTGTCTGTATGATGAATAGATAAGAATACGTATTCCAATTTATAACTTCTCTCTCTTTTTTTTTTAAAAAAAAAAAATGTAAAACACGCATTTTATTTTTGATTTCAAATATTTGCCACATGTGGTGCATATTACTTTTCATAAAGTGGTAATGACAGTCGGCAATATATATCGTTTGTCGGCATGTCGAGTTGAATTAAGGTTTAGAATTTTAATTTTTCAGAATAATTTAACAATGATGTGATTCCATTTAAATAAAAAATATAAACAAGTGCCGAATTAACGATGTCGGATACATGTTAGAATGATTGCATCTGAAAACCAAAAATTATTGCCATTTTTCCATTTTTTTTGAGGTCGGCAGAAGCGAGCTGCTGACATCATTCGAATTACGTCATCCACTTCGACATAGATATATTGGAGGGCGTCGATCATATGTATAATCAGTGTGTCATTTCCTCAAGCGTCCGCGGGCTGAATAATGAGGACCGCCAAATATGTAGCTGTACAAATAGTTTTTTTTTCCACCAAAAAAAAAAAAGAAAATTAAACCCCTTGCGATTGACACCAATATTTTGAAACTAAATAATCTGATAAAATTAAATATCGAATCAAAATTTAGTTTAGTTTAATCTAAAGTAGGTTTTGATATTATTTTTTTATTTTTAATTATTATAATTATATATTTTCAAAATTTTTTAGAATTTTTCAAGCTATTTAAATTTTATTTATTATTAAATTAATTGAATCAGATCAATTGAACCGATCAATTTACAAATCAATCAATTGATCAGTTGACTGACCAAAACATTGGTCCACACTGCTAACTAACAAGTTGGAGCTCTTATATAAGTAAATTAACCACGTAACATTGTTTTAAAAAAATATAGAGCTATTCAATTTAAAATCAAATAAAATAGAAAAAATTAAAATCAAAATCTAAGATTCAACAAATTAGTTTAATTTTATTTTTTAATAAATTTTTAGATTAAATTATAATTATTTTTATATTTTAAAGTATTTGTATACTCATATTTTACATAAATACTAGTGAAACTAAATAACATACAATTTGTTTAAATATTAAATGTTATAGCATATTTAAATATTTTAATAATAGATATTATAGTTTCAATTCGATTTAACTGAAATTTTTTTACTAAAATTAATCCAAATATAAATTATTTGATTTTTGCAAATTAAATCAAATTAAACTAAATTAAAAAATTAAATCAAATTGACCAATTTAATTCAATTTTTTAGTTATGATACGATTTTGCTATTCTAACCAAGCTTATGAATAGTGCAATTTTCTAATTATTGTGTGCAGCATAATTAAATCTCTCTTAATTATGTAATGTTTTTAAAATTAGATTAGATCTATAAAATTAAAAATTAATTGCAAAATCGATTAAATTGAGGTAATATATTTCTCATAACTAGTTAAAATCAATTAAAACTAGCCCAAATTGTCAGAATCAACCAACTCAATAACCTAATAAATCTAATTATATTAAGCTACATCTTTTCGGCAATATTTTTCAAAGAAAAAAAAAATCTGACGTAGAGAAGGGACAAGAACTAGAATGACAGGAGGTTTGTGATTTCTTGCTAATATAGACTTTGGGATATATGAGCAATGAAAGAGAGAGTTTCATTCATAGTGATGCCATATTTAATAATAATTATACAATATGGAGTTTAGATGAAGCTTTATGGGAAGAAAAATATAAGCAAACTGTAGGTAGAGATTCCATATATTTAACTTTAATTGCTTGGTAAAGAAAAAAAGAAAAAGAAAAAGAGAGGATTTTTTTTAAAAAGAAATAAAGTATTTCATTAATTGAAAAATTAGTAACACATTACATAATTATAAAAATTTGTAATAAGTTATAAATCAAATCAACTTCTAAATTTGAAATAATTGATTAAGTTGACAGAACATTTGATGGGACCAATAAATGGGAAATATGCTTTATTGAATGATAAATTATCATTATTCGACTCTCTGATTTTTTTATGAATCCAATCTAAATCATTCAAATTCTTAATGTGCTTAAAAAAAAAAAAACTGCATATACTTTCTAATACTATCAACTAAACTATAAAATATCGTATATCAGCTACAATAAATCCAAACCTTCTAGATAAAAAAAAAAAAAAAAAAAAACATCAAGTAGCAATCTTAAGATCAACTAAATAAGACAGATTTGAAAATTAAAAAAAAAAAAAGTAAGAATTTACTCAAAAAATGGTAAATTTAAAAATTATACAAGAAAAATAATAACCATAAATTAAAGCTTAAAAACTAAGGACAAAAAATAAGAATAAACTCAAGAAAGAGTAGGTGTGAACTTTATGAAAAAAGAAGAAAAAAAATAGGTTGGATTTCTGACCAAAATGATTAAAAATGGCCTCTAAATAGTGATATAAAGAATAAAATGAGAGAGAGATTGATAAGCTCCGTTAAAGAGAAGGAAGCATGATCTCCAGTTTGAGAAACACAATGAACAAGAGACACAATAATGATAATCACAATGGTGGCTTTGAGCTTCAGTGTGGTGGCCTTGAGCTTTAGTATTATGGTGCCCTTGAGTTTTAATGTTGTGGTGGCCTTGAGCTTTAGCATTATGGTGAGTTTGAATTATAATAATGGACTTTTGCTTTAAATTCGATTGGTTGAATTATACAATTAATTGAGTTGAAAATTGATCATTACACCGGTTCAAGCACTAATTGGATTTTAAAAACATCAAGAAATGTCATTAATTCTGATTTTAAATTTAATTTTGAATAAGTGATTGTTACTTATAAATTAATTGTTTATCTGATTATCAAACTAATTATTTAATTTCATTTAAAATTACTTAATTAAGAAATAAAAATAAAAAAAATTATAAAATCACTAAAAAATTATAAAATAGCTAATTAAAAAATATATAAATTTCTTATATTATCTATTTTAAAATAAACATTGTTTATTTAATCACATGAATATTTTATTTTATTTATAATTATATAAAACGTGAATTATCGATTTGATGTAATTAAGGATTAAGACTCAATTAAGAAATGTGGGTGTGAGCGTGTATTTTTATATGAAAATGGAGGCATAACAGCACGCCTTAATTTTTGTATATGATAAAAATATTAATAATATTTTAACTTAACTATAAAACAGTGTATTATGTCTTTAATTTATGCGTATTTGTGTTATTAATTAAAAAAGTTTTAAATCAAATAAATCATCATGAGGGAATTGTCACTTTTAAAGGTCATAACGCATTTACAATGTGCTCCGATATTATATTGTAAAACTTAAAATAGTGAAGCTATATAATTTCAGAGTAATATAACTTCTGAGTAAGAGAAAGTAGTAATTTTATATATCTAACGACTATAATTCCAAGTACAATCATTTATCATCATCAATATAATTAAAATAAAATAATATAAAAAAAGTATAAAACTTATAAAAATTAATTTATACCCCTATTTACAAAAATTAGTTTAAAGGATATAAATTCTTTAAATTTATTTAATTTAAAGAAATAATATTATTACAGAATATGATTTATGTTAATGTAATTAATTATAAAAGTTGTTTATGTGAAGAAATTTTTACTAATTTTAATAGATTAAATTAATTTATAAAAAAAAATATTCTATGTTATGAAAATAATTAACATAGATGATTTAATATTAATTTATGAAAAATCAAATATATTGTGGAGTATATATTTTAATTATGAGAATTTAATTACTATTATTATTAAATATTATTATTGTTTTAAAAAAAGGAAATTAAAGAAAAACAAACGAAAAAAAAAAAAAAAGTCGAAACGGCAAAACAGTGCCATTCATTAGGTGTGGGGGACAGCTGTCCCGCATTTTTTATTGTGAGAAGGGCCCTTTTTCTCCTGTATTGATGACCGCTATTCTCCTCAGAGCCGGTTTCAATTTATGTCGGTCTTTCAAGTTTCGATAATTATATAATATATAATTACTATTTCATTAAAATTTTTTAGTTTTAAATAAGTATAATACGATTCTCAACTTAAATAATATAAAATCTCTTATAGTGTAGTTCGAATATTTTACTATTGACATAAATAAAATTTTAATTTTGATTTCATCTAATTTGCTAGTTTTCGGGCTTCGAGATCAAATTAAGGCTTACTAAAACGTGGCAGTTAGTCACTCCATAACTTATCACATTGGTCAACGACGTCGATATTGACCCTTCTTTCCGGCCAGAACAAAAACACAGCAAATTTTTTTTGAACAACCTCCATGGCACGGCGAACAACGAAACAGGTTTGCATTTGCAGCTGCTGACAATTCTTTTGACCCATGTGTCAATAACATAACTATATATTCCAAATCCAATCCAAATATCACTCAATTTTAATCAAGGAATACTAGCAGATGGCCACTTCCTATCTACACAACCTAAACGGTGACCTTCTGGAAAATATCATGGCTCGTGTGGATGGTTTAGGGCTGGCCTCCTTGTCTTCCACTTGCTCTGACCTCAGAGCTACTATCGCCGAAGATAACAGCTTGTGGAAACGGTTATGCAACTTCACATGGCCTTCTACTCTAAATTCTTCACTCATCTGTCGGTTCGATCAATTCTTCGCTGACTCCTATCCCTTGATATTCTATGACGAAGCTGACACTAACCATACTCCTCCCAAACTACATACCAGCACCGCCCCTTCTGATTTTGTGTCGCTGGTAGATGTTTATTACAAGAACCAGTGTGTCCTCTCCAGGGTTGTGCATGGAATTCCTGAAGCTACGGACGCATTAATCCAATCTAAACTCATGGATTCTAACTGGGACATCGTTTCTGCAGAACGTTGGGAATGGTTTCTGAATTGCCCATTTAAAATGCAGCTTCTGGAACTCACATACGATGAGGATGAACATCACAGCCGCTGTACTCACATTGGCAATATTCATACAAACAATGATGGAAGATCACAGTATAATTGCAAGGAACTGGCACAGAACCTCAGGTTGAGTTGGGTGCTGTTAGACAAGAAGGCTGGTAAGGCAGTCAATCTCTCGAGTTGGAAGCCATTTTCAATACAGAGTCTGTGGCCTTATAATGGTGAGTACGTGATGCAGTTCGGTAGTGTAATACCAGTAGAAGAGACACTGCTGCCCAATAAGTTGGCTAGATGTACAATAACGACTAGATTTAAATTAACAGAAAGGCATGGTTGTTTGCAGTGGAGGGAAATTAGCATGACAAATGAGAATGTAACAGGAGCTCTTGTTAATGGAAGGAAGAGTCTGGCCATTTTGAATAGGGGACTATACAGCTCTCAAACCATCAATCGACATAGAGTCGAAAACGGGCTCAACCAATATGAGAAGCAGAAAAAAAAGATTATCAGAAGACAGGAATTGAAAGAAAAGTTAGCTGAAGGTTTTTATATCTCAATTGAAATTGCAGTCTTTGCAATTTGTTATCATGCTTTTACTCGATTATTTTAGCAATCTTAAACTATAGCTGAAATGTAAATTCTTCCCAGAATGGTATAAGAAATTTCTTCAACACTACATTCCACCCCAGGGTGAACTTTTGGAACCAACAGGGTAAACGCTAACAAGCCCAGGGGTAACAAAGACTTCCCTGGCAGAAATTCAACTGCAAAAATTAGCGCTCTCATGCAAGCAAAATAGGCATCCCCAAGATAAATATTAGGATGGATACAAGTATGAAAAATCAATGTCTCTCTGCCACCAAGAGTTTCTTTGACATCTAGGACATTGTAGAGCTTTCTATTAAATTCAGTGCTCCGAGTTGAAAAGAGCTCGACTAACAATGCCAGTGGCCTCTATGTAACGATCCACACATCTGGAGATGCAGCTACTTTCACTTCCACCGAGGCTTGACCCTGGTTTTGTGATGCACTTCTCAAAACATTTTCCCCTAACAGTCTGCAAGGAGTTCAAAAACACAATTATAGACAACCCTGTGCAGAAACATGTTTGTTGTGGCACAGTCAAGTACAAGATATCAACTCTCTTCCCAAACACAAAGCAAGCAATTATGGCCTGTTTCCATAATATGCACCATCATTGAGGTCAATATAGTGAAGCAAAAGTGTCATGAAATCCGTTGAAATTTGGTCAATAATATACCTTTAGCAGTAAACCTTAGGTCCAAGGCAGCCACTACCCTCAAGCAGTGAATATGCTTCAATAATTCATGCAAAGACATACTGAGAATATGACCAAAATGGACCCTAAATTTACTAGGTCTTCTGCAGATGTACAGATGGTTGGAAGCCATTATTGCAGCAGATCGATATATAAGCATCAAAACCCAATTACAAAACCAAAATTGTTCATAATGCAAGTTCATAAGTTTGCTTGTAGCTAATGCTTAAACATACCAGGAAAATAGAGCTTCAAGGATGAAATTTAAAATAGTAAGATATGATAGCTGTATTGATTGAACATAAATATTAAAATGTTTGAACTAGTTACTCAATGAGTTTAATGTCAAGCAATCAGTATTAGAAAACACTGGAGACAATTCCCATATTTATATAATATCCATTCAGATATTTGAAAGTTTTTAATCCCTATATAGACGAAATGAATGAACAGTTGTATTATAATACCTTTCCCTCCATAAAAGTTACATATATAGTGCAGGGCTGGGGATGCTTGAGGCAGCTGCCTCAGGACCCCCAAAAGAATCAGGGCCCCCCCTCCTAAAAAAAAGATATTTTTTTATTTTTTAAGAATATGGATTCAATTTTCAAAAATTGACTTTTAATTTTTTTTTCAAAACAATTAGCCAATGAGGGTATGCTGCCTGACCTCCCAAAAAAAAAAAAAAACAGTATTGTCTTTATTAATAAAAGAACAATTAGGACTCTTTATTTGCTTAACTCTTTCTTTTCTACTTTTTATTGCTCTTCCTCAGCAGCTTCTCAACAGTTGCTCTTCCTCAACTCTCTTTTCCATTCCTAAAAGGATATTACTATACTATTTTACATCTCAAAAAAAATAATAATTATTGGATATTTGGATTCAAGCATATTTTAATCATTGGATATTTAGATTCAAGCATCATCTCCCTGGTTTTATCCTTCTATCTCTTTAATCTCATTCTTTTATTGGTTTGTTTTACATTCTATTTGAAACTGGATTTATTGATTGATCATTAATCTGGCATAGAAAAAGTAAGAATTTTTCTTGTTATTAGTGTTTGTTATTGATTTATTATTTTTGTTGTGATTTTATTATGGTTCAATATTTTTTAGTAAAAATCTAATAGAAAAATATGAAAATGAATATAAAAAATTAAAGAAAAAGAACGAATTGAAATGTTAATCAAAGAAATTTATTAAGTAGCACTTACTAAATTTATCATTAACAATAAAAAAGACGGTATATAAAGTTCATTTGAAGGACAAACTTCAGTTGAAAATGAATTAGAAAGTGATATGGAAGCAATTAGACAAAATCATGGCGTCAATAATACTAAAAATGAGATTGAAGAAGAAAAAAAGGCTAAAATTACGAAAATCTTATTGAAGATCAAACATGTCACAAGATAAATTGAATGTATTAGGTATATTATCTATTGAAAGTAGTACACTAAAACATCTTGAATATACAAATTTAATAAGAAAATTTTGCAGTTGAGAAAGCAAAAAAGATGAAATGAATTTCTCTAAATATGTTAGAATAACAATTTTCTTATTTAGGCCTCTTTCAAAGTCTCGCCTCAGACCCTCGATTCACTTGATCCGGCCCTGGTATAGTATACAAACCTAGAGGATATTTGGATTACTGAAGCAAGAAAACCTATAATTTTTTTTTATTAAACTGTAGCATTTTTAAGTTCAAAGATATTTTTAGCTATTCATATAAGTTGTTTAGTTACCTTCTCAAGTTGACTCAATAAAGATTTGCAAAAGTTACAAATTTGAGCTTTTTTCAAAATCAACTTTGGCTATTGAAAAATCTACTATCAAATAGCAAAGAGGATTTCTTCTATTGGCAATAGCAATGCCAAGCACGCCTAAAGAATGAGTATGAGTGAGTTTAAGTTAGCCACTGTGCAGCTTAATGCTTACATAATATTCAGAGTATTTCATTTTTAAGTAAGTAATTCAGCATGTTGAAATCCTCTCCAAACTAAAGGTCTAAAATTTTGCAACAGAGATAAGAGGATTAAATCAATTGAGAACAGGACCAAACCAGACCAAACCATGATTTCTATGTACAAAAAATTTGTTAAGAAAATGCACGAAAGTGATTATTAGTAACGGAAATGGTGAATGCTCGTCTTGCACTGGTAACATATTAATTTACTTTAGATAGACATAGATGAATAAGTCAAAATTAAGATGCATCGCATAGATTCGTAGATTTGAGAAGGAACGAATATGAAATTGAAAAGAGTTGTAACTCACCTCGAGAAATTCCTGTGCGTAAGCCTGGGCGAGCTGAGTCTTCAACTGATCCATGAGATCTGAAGTTGACATTTGGGACGATCCTGATCCGATTGACGGCGACGAAAACGAATCCATTCTCCTATCCAATGCTTCTATGCGACTACCAGAACAGAAACAAAACTACTTTCACTAACTAAACTAGAGAAGATAATAAACCCTAGAAGAAATATTGTATTATATGTCCTATCCCCCAACTTTACTACCACATTACCGATATATGTGGTATGGGCCCAGAGTCAGTTACTATCCTCAAGGTGGGTTTAGGCTGGCAAGGCCGTTCCTCAACTCTCAATAGTTGGGCTCATCTGGGCTTGCCTCCCCACTACAATCCAAGTATGTTTATGAAATTTTTGCTTTTTTGGTTAATTTGGCGAAATCTGTATATATGAAAGCACAGTTGCGGATAACACACTTGCATTGATCTAATAGCCTTAGCTTAAAAGTTAATGTGGGTAAATTAAATATGACAACAATAATTACTTTGACTTAAACATATAAGTTCTATTAAAATAATTAGCATTACTTCAGTAACATAAGTAGATTAAAAACATCTCTAATAAACTCTTTATTCAAGCAAAATTCTTTACTTTCAAGAGCTAATCTCAAAAGAATAGTTTTCAATGCACATTCTTTTTTTAAAAAATTTTAGAGTAGAGGCTTAGTTTGTTTCTCTACATGTAGAGTAGGGGTGTACATCGGTTCGGTTCGGCCGGTTTTGGGGGTTTCTATGAACCAAACCGAATTGATTGATTTTCTAATCAAACTGAACCGAAAAATTATTAAAACTGATATTAACCGAACCGATTTAGCTGAAAAATATATATATATAAAACTGAACCGAACCGAAATCATAAAAACCAATTAAACCGAACCAAAAAATCATGAAAAACCCAAAAATCATAAAAACCAAACCGAAAAATCATAAAAACCTTATAAGATTCGGTTAATTCGGTTTTCAGTGTATAAAACCGAACCGACCGAAAAATCGAAAATTTATATGTTCATTAACCGAACCGATGATTATGTATAAATCGAACCGAAAAAACCAAATAGTTTTGGTTCGGTTCGGTTAGCCAGTTTTCTCAGAAATTGCACACCCCTAATGTAGAGAGACAAATTTCGCTCTCCTCTTAGTTTGTTTCTCTACATGTAGAGAGACAAATTTCGCTCTCCACTCTAATATTCGTTAGCTATTTCAATTTTCTAGACAATATATTAGTGAGAGCCGAAGTTCACTCTTCACTCTAATTATTATTAACTATTTCAATTTTTTATACAATATATTAATTGGTATTTATTTATTTTTGCTTTGTTTATTGAAAATTTTTTTCTCTTTTATTTCACAACAACCATTTGATTTCATTGAAAAACTTTGAGCGTTAATGTTTATTAGATAAAATATTAAGATTCATTCGATAAAAACAAAATGAATATTAAAAATATAAAAAGTCTATTAGAGCATCCCCAATCCACTTTTTATTTAACCTAAACTCTTTTATTATAAAAGTGATTGAAAAAAATAAAACTTCAACCCACTCTCTAACTCTAAATTATTGTTATTTAGAGAGTGAGTTTGACTATTTACATATAAAGAACCAAAATTCACACTATAGAAAATGTAATTAATGCAATTCAATTTTTTATATATATTAATAATTGTTACTTATTTTCTATTGGCTTTTTTTATTAAAAAACTTTTCTTTTTCACAAGTCAACATTAAATATTTTTATGAAATAAAACAAAATAAATAGTGAAATATAAAAAATCCATTGGACTTGAATAAAATTGTTTACTCTTTATACTTAAAAATTCCTTAAAATATTTTTGATTATTAAAATACATTCTTTATTTTAAAGAGCACAATTTTAGATACTCTTAGAGTTATACAATTTTTTTCACTTTTTATATTTTAAAACTCTTTAAGATGCTTTTTATTGTGTAAAAGATGTTATTTAAAATAAAGAACAATATTAATAATGTAAAACATATAATGATGTAAAGTATAAAAATACAGTAAATAAACTTGAAAATCAATCTGCATATATCGCTTTTCAGACATTTGATTTATTACCTCATACTGACCGGTTGTCCCAATTTTCCCCTCAATTTTATCCTCATCTGAATGAATTAATACAATATTCCATCAACAATTGCAAATTCTCAACGTGTGACTTATTTTGCTGCATTGTGCAACAATGCACCGTAAGATTTCCCAATACTAAGGCACTAAACCGATGACTTTTGCAAGCTGAGACACTACACGAATGCATTCCAGTCTCTTGTGACTGCTTTACATTTATATATGCATACTTTTTTGTCTTTTTCTCATAGCAGTTTATTATTTTAGGGCATATGTCGATTTTCTGGAAAAGAAAAATAAATGATTGTCTTTCTTTGCCATGCAATAGCTACTTATTAATTGGTTAATTATGCAATTCTCTCAGCCAAATATGGAATTCTAGCTAGGAGAGTTGTGCTACAGCTAGATCTCTATCTAATCTGCCTGTTTAATAAAATTTCCCACTTGATGATCAATTTGTTTTATCAATTCAATTACCTAATAATCTCGCTAATAAATAATACTATATGTATCATAAATGCAACTTACCTGCAAATAGAGATTACTATAATTTATGATCCGATTCAAAACAAGTGATGATTTGAACTCGATTTAAAATCAAATTTATAGTTTTTTGAGACATTTCTCTCCTCTTTTCTTATACAAAGTATACCATACACTCGGTCAAGACCAAAAAAATAGAATCTATAAAATATACGAGAAAAACTGTGCATAATTAAAAAAATTAAAAGAAAAAAAAAAAAAACGTCTCCTAACAAAACAGACTGCAGTTTCCATTAAATTAATGGTCCGCGTAAATAAAAATACTAATAATTTTTGTGTTACAGAAATCAATTGTTTTATTTGAAACAATAAATTGGGATTATCAATAATTAGACAAATTGCAAAATTTTAACATGTGATGATAGAAAGCGAAAACTATGGACGGGAGAGTGTGGTTTGCTTCATGTTTTTCGAGATGCGAGCTAAAAAATTGCAATTCTCAAGTCAAAACAAAGTTTTATTATTACAAAATCATTGTGCTTATTAGATTGTTTAGATCAATAAACGCGTACGTCACTCTAGTTTGAGGGCATGACGAAAGCTACCCTCTTTAAATTAAACTTCACCCTGTTCAATAGATTATATTCAACTAATGCAAATAACACGACAGATATGTTAGCACTACATTGTTCAATTTGCATTAGTTAATTGCTCTTCCTCTTACTTTTCAATAATGCCCATAAGTAGTAATATACCTTTTTTTTGTGGATGGAGCATCCAACTTGAGTCATAAATCTAGAAAGATAAATACTTAATCAGCGAGATACATTCGCTTGTGTTCTAAAAGATAATATAAACTATCTTTGAATAATTTCACTAACCTTTTTTTTTTATTATTATCATTCAATTAAAGATGAGAAGCTTCAAATGGGAAAATATCCATCAAGTTATCTTTAAAAATGAATAAAGAAGGTAAACAACTCATAAGAGTGAGTGAGGCTTGATTGAACTAATTTCGAATCATATATTTTGTAGTAGTTTTTGGTCGAATTAATATTAAATATTATAATTAAGTCGAGTTATTGGATTAAAATGCAAAAAAGAGATTATTTTTAAATTTTAGATCGAGTTAGATCATAATTAAGTCAAGTTATTGGATTAAAATGCAAAAAAGAGATTATTTTTAAATTTTAGATCGAGTTAGATCAGATTACTCATATTAAATGGAGTTTAATTATGATCGAATGTAGTTTGATGTGAAAATTTTCAAATCATTCTAAGTTTGGATTATTTCAAATTTTCTTTAAGATTTAAAAAATTATTAAGCAAAGCTTTTTCAATTTTGTTAAAAATTCATTTAAGTTGTCCCACCTTATCATAAAAAATTAAAAGCATGGAGATGGATGTTTATAAGTACTCACTTTGTTAGTTAGTAGATGTCGTTTAAAGTTTTTGCACATATATTAAAATTTTTATTTAATAAGTGTTATTACATATAAAAAAGATTATGTTACCCTCAATTAATTATTTTTATAAATTATTGTGCACTTTAAAAAAAATAATCCAAACTTAGAATGATTGAAATGATAGAGTTAAAAAAATTAATTAATATTCATTTATAATTATAAAATGTCAAGTATTATAAAATAAAAATTTTTCTTTAAAATGATATTTAATTTAGAACGAAGGCAGTAGTTTGAAGCAAGTGGCATATAATTAATATATAGCCAACAATACGCAATCAAGTTGATACTGTTTATGAATCATGAAACTATGATGTACGTGTTTGATAAAAAGTCCAAACTTAATGTGTATGGTTCACTAAGAATTAGCGTATATAAAACAATGGGAAAATGAGGCCATGCAAACTGGGAGGGAAGCTGGAGGATGGTGACTGGAAAGAAGCCCAATCCTCACATGTAAGTTATCGATTATATTATAAGACCAGCAGAAGATAAGTGTTCTTCACCAATTAGTTGTTTTGTTGCCATCCGCAAATGTCAATCAGACTGCTATGGCTTGTCCATTTGTTTAAAGTTTGATTGGCTGTGAGACTCAGAATTCATTCACCAAAACTGTTCCTGTCAAAACGTTTTCCTCATCATAATATTCGATAATGTCATTAGACATTTCATTTTTTATTTTTGATTTTTTTTAAAAAATACTTTCTATATAAAATATTTTTTCATTTAGAAAATGTATTCATTTGTTAAAAGTAAAAAATCGTTTTCTATTTAGAAAATTATAAAGCATAATGATTTTTAATTTTTATGATGTGATTTATAATTTCCTTCAGAGAGTGTAAGAAGTTTTGAAGAGAATGCAAAAAGATCATTACTCTATGATTTTATGATGTGATTTATAATTCCCTTCAGAGAGTGTAAGAAGTTTTGAAGAGAATGTAAAAAGTTTTGAAAAGAGTGCAAATAGATGTTATTAAGGGTTCTAACTATTTACACTTTCTTACATAGTGCAAAAAGCTCCAATATAAGTGCAAATAGTTGAAATCTTTCAAAATTAGATTTCGTTTTAAGGATAAATTTTTGTCTCATAGTACATGATATTTTATAATTATCTATGAGTAATGCATAATATTTTACAATTATCTATGAGTATTAATTAATTTTTTCAATTTTACTCTTTCTCACTTTTATAATAATTATTTTTTTTGAAGAGTGTACAATAATTTATGAAAATAATTAATTAAGGGTAACATAGTCTTTATTTATATAATAACATCTATTAAATATAATTTTTAATATGTGCAAAAACCTTAAATGGTATCTATTATGGAATAAAAATAGTAAATTTTTATTATTGTAATTTATTATGTTTTATTATTTTATTATATATATTTTTTATCTTAATAATTTTAGATCTACATATCTAATTTTATTAGTTTTTATAATTTTTATTTTGATAGGTTATTTGCTTTTTTTTTATTTTTTATGAGAGTATGAGTTCTCTTGCATGGATCATATATTTGGGTTATTCTTATTAAAATGGTAAGGTATTTTTAATGGGTAACTTGTTACTAGTTTCTTTTTCAATTAGATTTGTTTAAATGATATAATATTTGAATTAACTATTGAGTGGAGCGTTTTTATTGAGGTATAAGTTATCAAACTTTATTAATACGATTTTCATATGAAGCTACTAAAGACATAGTATTGTACTTCTTGATATTTTAATTTTGTATTTATATCAAAGTATACTGATTTTAATATATGAATAAAAGATTTAATTTTTAATAAAAAGGTATATTGAAAAATAAAACAAGAGATTATGACAATAGCAAAACAAGCTGTAATTATTATTATAAATGATTAATACCTACATTAACTTTATTATTAAGGGCATTTTACTCTATTTAAAAGTTTTACTTTTATTTCTACAGACACACACACACATATATATATAATATAAAATCTCTCTATTTTATTATCACGAGGAGTTTATAATTTAATAAAGTTGCAGTTACAAAAATTATTAACACTTACTATAATGTACTATATTAACAATTAATTCTTGGATTATTTTAAATTTTAATTTATATGGATTGATAAAAAGATAGACATAATATTAAAAAACTAATTTATTAAATAATATTGAGAAAAATATAAAGAAGACATTAATAAAATAGATAAATATATTTTTAAAAAAACTATTACACACACACACACACATATATATATATATAACAATGTGAAGATAAGTTTGTTACAAGAATTATAACTTATTACAATATAAAATTTATTTTTTATTTATAATTTGTCTAAATTGAAATCATAAGACTATATAGAGATTCTTTTTAAACAAAATATCATTATAAAAAAAATGTTTATATATATATATATATATATATATATATACACATCAAAGTACAAATGAAAGAAACCAAACTGCCAATAATTGTGACAGCATGATAACAGGCTTTGAAAGAGGGTATTCCATTGAAGGACAATACTACCACATGGCATTAGGTGTAATATAAATAGTGATATTATATTTTACACTATGTTTGGTAATTTTTATTTATAATTTAATCGAATATTTATTAATTAATTATATATTTATTTTATTTTCTTTTTTTTATAATAATATAGCAAACATGTTTAATTTGAAAAAAAAAAAGAAAAAAGAATACAATGTAGATATTGCGCAGGGCCGTATATAAACTTTCCTTTTTTAAAATTTGGTTGGACTAACCACAGAACGACACGTAATCCTCCATTTTGATTGTTATGCGTAGCTGCAAGTGGGTTCATGCAAGGGGAAAAGAGTAGTAGTAAATACGAAATGGAGATGGTGGGCCTGGCACGAGTTGCATGCGGATGCGGCCCTGCAGATGGTCGGGTGGTCCGTACGGATTGAATGGGAAGCAAGTCAAAACCCTAATTCCTCACTTTCTTCTATCTTTGGAATTTGTTTCTCTCTTTTTTTTTTTCCCCCTTTTAAAAAAAGGGAAAAAATCGGATTTGTTTTTTAATTTGATAGATTTTGGAGGAAAAGTCCAAAAGAGAACAATAAAAATAATAGAGCAAGTGAAAATAAAACAAGTACATGAAATAAAATAAATTAATCCCAGTTGAACTAAATGAAATAGAAAACAGCTGTCTAGAAAAGAAAAAAAAATTAAATGAGAAATAATGCAATACTATTACTTCTACTGCTTTACCACCATGGACGATGACAATGACAAGCTCACATGAGCCCAATCTACCAGATAATAATAATAATACTCAATGAGGTCCCCACGTATAAACTTACTGAATTCCATCCCATCTCCAATTTTATATTTCTCTATGAAGAATAGAAAAGAAAAATAAAAATAGAATTGGCTAGGAAATCAACTCACCTAACTTAATTATTCACAAGCTTAATAGTAAACCTCTTTCTTTGTAGATATCTTCATGCGTACAACATTAACATATAGACGAGGTCAAACGGAGGAATTGCATTTGTTATTAATTGTGAAACGTGTAATTAGGTAGCTCGGAGTTTTTTGTTGTCTCTGTAAGGACAAAATTTTTATGTGAATCACGTACATGATGAATTCTTCAGTAAATATACACTATATTTTATATATAATCTTTTAAAAAAATCCCATACATTATAGATTATGAATTATTGATTTAAAAACTGACGTAATAAACTCAATACATATCAAAATGTATTATACTCTCTTCATTTCTAAATATCTAATGTTTTTTTTTTTTTTTTTATGTGTCATTTTAGAATATCAATAAGACTTTAATTTATTCTTTTCAATTTTATCTTTATCTTATTAAGTAATTAGGTACGTATTAATTTGATTGTAAAAATCTAAAAAAACATAATTTAGTCATTTCTTTCTTAAAAATATAATCTAATTACTCCAAAAAAAAAAGTAAGATATTTCGAAATGTAGGGTCTATACAATAGACTAAAATTGTGTTGGTCAACTTAATTAAGCTTTAGATCTTCTTCCATCTCTCTTAATACCATCTCTATGTAACCCTAAAAACAAACAAACAACACTATTACACTAGATTGATTGATGAATTCCGCCATTAGTTATCTAATTAATTAAATTCCCATATATATATACCCATTCCCCCTTCGTTTCTTCTACATATGGAAGTGGGTTTCTCCTCTTATATTTATTTATTTATTTTGTTATAGTAAATAAAGACTCAAAAGCAGGAACATATATGGAAATTGGAATCTCGATAGGGTTATAGTGAAGATGAGTAAAAAAATAGTTAATAAGATCCTTAATTTCTCATACACATACGCATGCTCATCATCTTCATCTTCTTCTTCCTCCCACCACAACAACAACGGCCATCTACCTCCAATCTATCGTCGTCGTCATCATCATCCTCATCATCAAATGGGTTCTTCCTATTGGCTGCCCACCGACCAACAGCAGGAAGACACCTCAAGGTTTAATAATAGTAATAAGGAGGCTGAAGCTCCAACTACCGTCATGGAAGACCGCGAAGCAATTGAGAAGGAACACATGTTTGATAAGGTAGTAACGCCAAGCGACGTGGGGAAGCTAAATAGGCTTGTGATCCCAAAACAGCACGCGGAGAAGTACTTTCCGTTGGATTCATCCACCGACGTCAAAGGACTTCTCTTGAATTTCGAGGACAGGACTGGCAAAGCTTGGAGATTCCGTTATTCCTACTGGAACAGCAGCCAGAGCTATGTGATGACTAAGGGCTGGAGCCGTTTTGTAAAGGAAAAGAAGCTGGACGCCGGAGATATCGTGTCGTTTCAGCGAGGGGTGGGTGAGTCCGGCAGGGACCGTTTGTACATTGATTGGAGGCGCCGCCCTGATGTCACTGACCACCACCACTTGTCGTCTATCCCGTGGGCCACGGCAGCAGTGCCTGCGATGCCTAGGGACCATCTATATTTGTCCAATAGGATTGCTGGTGGTTACAGTTATAATGATGTAAGCCCGTGTTCATCAATAGTTTACATGAGATCGGCAGCCCCACAAGAGGTTGGAATGGGGATGGTGCAATATTGGCAGCAAGGAGGGAGAGTTGGTGGTGGAGTGGTGGAGCCAATCGCGTATGAGTCGATGCCGGTGGTCCAAGGGAAAGCAGCGGCCAAGAGATTAAGGCTGTTTGGGGTAAACATGGATTGCCCCATCACGGAGTCACAACAACAATCCTCGGCGGCAACAGCATTGCAACATCAACAACAGCATCATCCCCTCCAATTAAGGCTGCACAATGGCACCCCGCTACCTTCACCACCCTTGGCTTCCAACAAAGGGAAGTCTTCCATGTCTCTTGATTTCCATATTTGATTTCTCATGTTATTTATCATCATCAACAAGCACAACAATGAAAACAGCTAATTCCCATGTCCAATGATTAATTAATTGTTTCTTCTTCACAACTAGCCGCTCCATCCATATATCCAAGTCAGATGATTGATGATGTGTCAGAGATGAGAGGGCACCAATTAAATCTTATATGTGCCAGTATTAATATGATTGCTGACCACTATTACGCAACACACAAATTGGGGCTGAAGAAGGTTTGGGTTAATAGAATCGTCAAAGGACAAAGCTAGCTGCCTTAATTTTCTTTTCATCATTATCTTTCATATCTGTATAAATTTTTATAAGTATGTATTAATACATTCAGATACATGGCTGAGATATGTATAGTACATAAAATGTCGCTTCAAATTTCTTTTCTGTTTTCTAATTAATTAGAGATTCTTGGTAATTAATTTTCAACATAACCACCTTTTTTTTTTTAAAAAAAAAAGTAAGTTGAAGTAACTAAAGGCCTTGATTTCCCTGACTCCTGATCGAGCACAACGCTTGATGATAAAGAAGCTGAATATCTAGCTTCTATTAATTTCAAGTTTTTTTTTTTTTGGGGTTGGTTCCGCTGTTTTGTTTTGATTTTGGTAGGTTGTTGGTGTTGTCGGTGCCTCTTTGGGCACAGTCTCAGGGTTTTGCAGAGATTGCTGCGCTCTGTTGCTTTTTTAAAGGTAATGTATTCATTCATTTACGTTTCTCTGCCCTCTTTCAATTTCAATCACTTGTTTGCTTCCTTTTCCTTCCGGAAAAAGTCTTACCTGTCAATTCCCCCCTACACATTTTCGTACTTACTGCAATGATTTTTCTATCTAATTACAGATACACACACACATATTCATTACTTGTTCCCAATATATATTGTATTTTCTTATAATACGAAAATTTAATTACTACATCATTTGGTCCCAACTTACACAATATATTTTTATCGCTCCAATCTTAGCCATTTTTTTTTATCATTAATTAATTTGCAACGCTGTAGCCAGCCTTTCTTTTTCTCTTACCAAATGCTTATGCATCAACATTTTTCTCGTGCTCTAATAATTTCCTTTTATTTATTAAATTGCTCACCATTAATTCTCGCATAAACTCCTTTCTCAATTTATCGATTCACTCCATTATAAATTTCTCTAAATTCCTTTATCTACCCAGAAATATACCATTATGCAAGTTTTTTTTCGCCCAAATTTTATCACAAACCTTTGTTATGTTGCTATAAAATAATACTTCTCATTAATGCTATTTTCGATTATATCTTTTTTTTATTGCCAAATCTAATTTAGAATTTTCTTGTTCTGGTACTCTAATATAAGACAATCAATTGCTAATTAATCTATAGCAATCATAGAGTTGTGAGCTAAACTTCATATATTTCAAAATAGTGAAGATGATAAGACGTGGAATACGTCGAATTTAGAAACTACAATTATTTCAATTAATTATATTCGACCACAACGAATCAAACTAATTAATCTCACCGAAACCAGGAAATGAACTCAATCTGAACATCATCTCGCCAACTTTGATTTCTCTTGATTGTTTGCTATTTTCAAGCTGACTTGCCTGCTTCTAGTTTGAGCTTTCTCATGTTAATCAAAATTTAGAGCAATTTCCTGGCACCTTTTCTTCTATTATCTTCTTACTTTTGACTATACTATGTATGTACGTGTATAGCTGCTTATATATTTTATTTTGGTTAAACCATTCTGTATTCTCGTATCTTTTTTAGTATGAGATTAATCCAAATTCGAATCAGGTAGGACCATAATGGTGGCAAAAGTCTTTCTACTGAGTTTTAACACAATTGTATACCCAAAACTCAAATTCAAAGATTAATCCAAATTCGAATCAGGTAGGACCATAATGGTGGCAAAAGTCTTTCTACTGAGTTTTAACACAATTGTATACCCAGAACTCAAATTCAAGATCTCTAGTTAAATTAGAATTGTCACATGTCAGTTGATCTACGTACTCGGTGGTTAACTAAAATTCATTTTGGATAGGTATGCATTAAAACGAATGAATGTATCTTTCGATTTAACATCATATTGATGATTTACAATTTTTCATCTTCAAACTCAAATTCAAGTTTGTGATCATTTCATATACATATCTAATATAATGGACCCTTAGGGTTTTTAGTACTTTTATGAAACATTTTTTACTGAGATTGATTGCAAGTACTTTCACTCCTTTTTCTATTTGTGGGTAGGGGGCGAAGGAAAGGCAATCGTGATAAGTTTTTTCCTATAAGGTATAAGTAATTAATTTGTAGTTGTACATGGATAATTACCAAAAATGTGGTTTCTTGCAGAACATAAGGCACCTATACGTTAGTAATTAATATGTATTTATTAGATTTTCCCCTTTTTGGAAGATATATATACATATTTAAAACCTTATTATGATTCTTAAGGAATTTTGAAGATTCAAGCTATATATTTGTCAGAGATAAGGTATCCATCTGAAAGGGAGTACTTGATATAGCACTTGGCACATATCTCTGGCAGCCCTCCAACTACATTAGGGTGCTTATAGATAATTATCTTTGTGAATTGATCTTTCATTCCCTCATCAATATCTATATCAGATAGCAGAAAGTTGACTAGTGGAGCAGTGCGAGAACTAGGGATGGTCATATTGGAAAGTAACTCACATATCAGTCTCATTATTTGATATTGAAATTGTTGTTGAATGACTATATTCCCAAATTCAATAGGGCAGAAGATGTGTCCTCCTTTTCGTGAGCTGGAAATATTGCTTCGAAAATGCAACAATTGTGACTTCTCACTTTACCCTAATTAGTTGAACAGGAGCTTATAATTTTTTTATTATATTTGGATGTGGTAAGCTAAAGTTTGAAGTTGCCCATTTCCAATCAAGACTCTTACATTTAATAAATATGTTTTTAACCTGCGATAATTTGGCTAGAAGTGTGCGATTTCTTCTCAGTGCGATCATATGCCTGTAGATTATTGTTTACTAAAACAATTGCTTGACATCTCCCCTAGTTTGCAGATATCACTACTCTTGGTAGCCAACTGATTAACCGCTCAAACTATCAATTGTTTATCTACAATATTATTGTTATCCAAAAGAAAAATTATATTAATGTTTTTGGATGGTTTGTTTTGTATTGCAGGAAGCCGATGATCTCACAATTTTCACTGCTCCGAAAAGAAATGATTAATTAGCTGAACTAATTTGAATGAAAATTTTATGAGTTTGAGTTTGCTTAAAGAGGAAAGATAAATTATTTTTTTAGATTTCCATATAGTCTGATAAGTGTTGAAGCAGATACGGAAAGCATTTTCTTGAAAGAGAGAACCACAATGCATATTAAAAATAACCATTCATGGCTAAGTAGTGAGCCTCATAATAGGAATATCTTTTATAATTATGATTTCCGATGGTGCCTAAATTAATGAATTCCTCATCAATTTATTTTGAAAAATTAAACTAACTCATAAATTTGAGAAAGAATATTTTTTAAAATTTTTTCGCTAAAAAAAAGTTGTAGATGAGTTAGGCTATTAGGTTAAGACATTTTACTTTCTCCACTATTTTCAACCATTGCTATTGAAAGATGATTCTGCTACAGATTTGGTTTAGTTGTATTCGCGTTTATAGTATAAGTTTTTTTTTTTTTTTTTTTCGACTTATAATACTGTCGTTAGATTGTCATCCTTTACAGAGACATGCCACTGAATATTTTAAATACAAGATGGATCCATAGGTGAAAATATGTGGATAGGGCGCCGTCCTTGTGACAATAGCATCCAGCTATATGTGTGTGGTGGTGTATGATAATGGCAACCAATCCAGAAAGAGACCCGTCTGTGAGAGGCATATATTATAGCGATGCGATTGGCCTACTGCCTACTGCCTGTTGCCTAATGGAAGGAAACAAAACCTAACCATACCTTATGGCATAGGTGATAAAATTTAAAAAACAAAAAAAAAACTGTTCTTCTGTTTGAATTTTATCAGATGACGTACGTAGCTTAACCTTAAACCCTTCTTGTGATGTGATTTGATGGCTAAATTGGCAAAATTACACATGTACCAATTAAAAGGGCTAATTTAGCTTTTGCTAATGGTAACATATATATTACAAGCCAAGTCTTTGGCTTGTTCGAAAGCAGACGCACAAAGCAAAAGAAGTTAACCACAGGAATTTAACTCTATTTGAATCTTGATGCCATGACTGAGCGGAATAATTTGCTCTGACTCTATTGAGCCCATATTAAATGCACTCCTAAAAGCTTTGTTCGAAATATAAAAGAAAATAAAAGAATTTTGTTAACAATTTTTTATTATGATGATAAAATTTTGTTATTTAAAATAAGTTTGACTTAATAGAATTTGTCATTTCGAATAAATCTATAATAAATTGAAATTATTTTATTTTTTTAAATATTTTTATTTATTTAAAGTAAATATAGTATTAATTTAAAGTTAGTAGAATAATTTTATCAAAATTTTCAATTAGGATGAATTTTCTTAAAAATTTGTAATTTTTAATTTCATTTGACTTTCTCATAAATACAGATTTTTTTAAAAAATACAGTTATTTCAAACAAGTGAAACATTAAAATAAATTAGCTTCTATTGAATTCTTTCAAAATTTGAGTTTTTAAATAAAGTTAAAATAATTTGAAAGAGGTGTAATATTAGCAGGATCTATAGAAAAAGAGGCTGTTTATTCTTTTTTAAAATATTTAACTTTTTCTTTCTTTTGATTTTTTTTTCTCTCTTTTAAATGCCATCGTGGATAATCTTTTGAAGAATCATTTTACTCTCTTATAAGTAGATAAGACTTTTATTTTCAGATATATTTTCATTGAATGATTTTGAAATTTTGTTTATTATTTTTAATTAATTTTTATATGTTATTATTTTACTTGCTTTTTAGGTAGATTCATGCTATTTAGTAATTTGATTTCTGATTAATTGCCCAATATCAAGTATAAATTTTATTTTTGACAATGTATTTATATTTATTGATATTCAAATTAGTTTTATAAAGTGACCAAAAGAATCGAAAATGACTACATTTGATTTCAAGTATGATTCAATCTTCAAACTGACATTGGTGCTATTATTCTTAGTATTTATGAATTATCTTGAAATTTTTATAAGATTACAATAATACAAAATCTAAAATCTTGATATAACACTATTTGTCTGATTAATAAAAACTATTTTTTGCTTAAAAACTTATTGGGAGAAGAAATATAGTTATAATTAGCAAATTAGCTGACTGAAGAATTCTCTCACCATATAAAACTCAATTTAGAATTTAATAATATTCATATAGCATGTTGAAGTATACGTGTGAAATGGAAGATAATACTAAAGAAGGGAATCAAGAGAAGGAAGTTATAGCAAAAACAAGAACCAAACGAGATTCCAAATGCATAAGGCTTCAAGTCCTCAACGCAGACTGAGAGAGAGGAAGTCCACAACATCTTCACCCTAGAGAGAGAGAGAGAGAGAGAGAGAGAGAGAGGGAAATATGTTGGTAGGGCTATTAGGTTTAATAAAAATGTAAGCGTAATCAATGACGACAATATTATATAGAAAAGTATTTACATATGTGTATCTTAATGCTTTTGCACGAGAGAGAAGAAGCGTGCAGTCTGCTTCCACTCCCAAGAATTGCATGGACCACCTTCTATTTTTTCTTTTCTTTTTTTATTACTTTCATCGCTTTTTTTTTTTTTTTTTTTTTCTTTGGGAGGAGAAGTGGAGGATTGGTTTAATTACTTTGATTGTTTTCTACTGCTATTTGCCACCATTTATGGGTGTAAGCTGTAATACAGCATGTTTAGACAATAATAGAGCCCCGATATTGCCCAAACTATAGGATAATATCCCCATAATCCTGTAATACAGCTTACAATAGTATCATTAATTTCTTTAATCTCTTTGTGTATTTTGATTGTCTCAATCAAGTTAGTAGCTTGCTCTCTAATTTCTACATTTCTTTTCCTCTTCAATAAGCTGAAATAAATTTCTCAGACATTATACTTTCCATTACTCATCAAAATAAATACTTCAAAATTGATCGGATTAGGATAAAAATCAATTAATCAAAATAAAAAAAATCATATAATTAAAAATTGAATAAAATCGGTTTAATATAAAATTATATTATTTTGTAAAAAAATTTTAATTTTTTCAAAAAATTATATTATTTTACTCAAAGGTTAAATGTGAAAAATATTTCTCATTGTTTTATCATATTATATTTGTATTTAAATATCTGTATACAAATTTTAAAAGATTAAAGATTTTTAAAATATTTTTTTAATTAGATTGAATAATTTGAGAGCGTGAATCCTTAATTCGGTTTGAAAACAAATTCAACCATTAAGATGAAAGGGGTAGTCACATGTACAGCTTCAGTTTTGGTTAACATTGCTATGAGCTGTTATTATCAGCCTCTTTGGTTGTTGTCTTATGGGATCGGGCGCCACTCTTTGCACTGTCATTGTTAATGCTTTAGCTGTGTCATCATAAGTCATATGAAAGTTCAGCCGTATATCGCTACCCTGCTTTCTTGCTTTTCTTTCTTTCATTCTTCTTTTTCTTCTTTCATCTTCCACAGTTGCTGCTACCTACTGCTGTATGCTTCTCTTATCTTATTTTACCCTTCTCTTATATCATATACGTCTACTTGTTTCTGCATGGGAAATTCCCACATCCCATCCCTCCTCCATATATATAGTCAGCCTGAGAAGAAGATAGTATTTTCTTCTATCTTTTTTTTTTAAAAAAAAAAGGGGGGGGGGGGCGGGGCGCTGATGAGTGGGCAATTTTTCTGACAGAAATTTCTGACTCATCACCTGCTAGATGAATGAGTTGTGAGGGATAAACCTTTTTTTTTTTTTTTTTTTGGTGGTGAGCAGTGCCCAATTTTTGTTCCCCCCCACATTCAATGCTGATTGCAGCTCTAAGGTTCCATATTTTTCAAGACCCAGCTGCCCATTTCCTTTTTCGACATCTCCTTCCTTTTGTCTTTAGTACTCCTCTTTCTTCTCTTTTCTTTTCACTCTTTTAGTCCCTAACTATCTTGCCTGCACCTTTCTCTCTCTCTCTCTGTCTCTCTTTTTTAAATTTAAAGGGAAAAAAATAAAAGGAAAGAATTTCTGACCATTTAATTAGCAATATGCTAGCAATTAATACGTGCATAAAAGAAACAAATAAGTAGTACATGATGCAAATATTGGAGTTTTGATAAGTGTGATCCCAAATTTGCCAAATAATAGGTCCCCCCTCCCCTCAATGCAAGACTTGTCACGTATAGTCCTCGTGGGAGAGTGGATTCATGGGTTGTCCCAGTACAACCAATTTCGCATTTATAACTTAAGCCTGAAATATTGCTATGTGGTACCACCCTACACTACATGACAGATTAATGCCATTCTTCCTCCTACTTGTCCATCTTTGTAGTCTCTGCTTAGTTTTCCTTCTTTTCCATCTTACACGAATGAAGAAAATAAACTAAAGTTGCAAACAACACCTAATTAAGGTGAGATTGGTGGTCTAGCTGCAAAGCTAAGTTTTATTCAGATGAGATTGATGGTCTGGATGCAAAGCTTAGTTTTATTACACCACCTCAAACCAATTGCGCTGTATTCTCGTAATAATTACACTAAATTCTGATTGTTATAACAACTTCAAATTTTAAAAAAGTTATTGAAAATAATAAATAATTATTGATGAAATTGATATATGTTACTATAGTGTATAGCCAATTATAGTATATATCATGTAGATCATGATGGCGGGTGAGGGGATCAGCCTCTGGCTGTGGGCCTTCATGTCCATGCAGAAATCGCCCCTACCGCTGGACTCAAAAATAAGTGTATAATTAAGAAGGACCGCATCGCAGGCCCAAATCCCTAACGTTCACATCAACTTTCTGAAATGAAAATTAATACCATAGTTTATAGATCTCCATTTACATTTTAAATTTCAATTTCAATAAAAAAAATCATAGCTTCTTCTAAATCATTTTTCTGAATCTCCCTACGTCGTTGAGGGATTGGTGTGTTTGAAATCTAAGTTAGCAGGAGGAAACGTAAAAGGTTTGAGATATTATCTGGACCTCAAAAGCTAAAAGCTGTACGTACGTACATATATAGTCGACATTTATATAGTAATTAATAAATAAAGATGCGGCTAAGGGACGTGGATTAATTGAATATATTTTATAGAAACTGAACCTTACAAGTGCATGTGTGAATCTATTCCAATGAATATATTCCTGGACATAAATGAGAATCGACAACAAATTCATAGAATATATGTAAGGGTAAGATCATTATATATACATATGTAGAATTTTTACACATACATACATTATTATATATACATATATAGAAATTAATTGATAAAAAAAAAATACATTTACATTACATAAGACAGCAGGCATTAACGTTGTCATCATTGAACATGTTGCTGACCTTGTCGTCTCCCCGGTGGGTGACGGGAATGTTCCCATACCTTTCCCCAACATTATAGCCATGCTTGTAGTAATTGTAGCTTTCTTTGAATTCGTTGGTCGTGTCTTTGAAATAGTGATTAGCAGAAGTGAAGTACAATGGTGGATTCGGGTAGGGCCAGAACTCTGCTCTCTTTCCAGCCCTCCTCACCGCCTTTAGCACCTTATTTCGATCGACGTACCCCACCACCGTTACCTTTTCCATATCTAGGTCAACTTCCACTGAATCAACACCTAATTAATTTATCACCGATTCTTAATTAATTACCATCTTAATGAATTGAACTAATATACTAGTATTGTAATGCCTGCATACCTCTAAGCTTATGAATTGCATTTTTCACAACTCTCTCACAACCAGAGCAACACATCCTCACTTTGAGCTCCACAGTCTGTATGAAAGGAAACACGCGCACGCACATAGGTTTATTCTTTCCAAATACTTTGGGCTTTCATTATACAACTAAACCAAAGGGATAACAAATAAAACCATAATTTTAAGTTGTTTTATTTTCTTCAACTTGTGATTCTGAAAGATATGTCTTTTTCTCAATATTCTAACATATGAAACAAGATAGAGACAAACCGTGAATATATTCATTCTGAAACATTTCTTTTAAAAATTTATTTATTCATTTATTTTTTTCTTGGTTCAAAGGAATAGATACGATTATTTTGCACATGAGTATATTATAAGAATTTTCCTCTTCTCCAACTCTCGTTTGGGTACTCAAATTTCATTTATATTTGTAAATGACAGGGTTCTAACTTTGTCCCTATATAAAGTATAGTTCACTTTTGAAAAATTATTGAGGCTTATATATTATTATTATCAATTTTATTTTGTTATTATAATATAAAATACAAAGTTGCAAAATAAAAATTATGGTCTATTAAATTTTTAGGAGACATGCGATAATTAAATTTATTTAGTGATCCAACAAATAATTTTTATTAAATTTCAAATTTAGACTTAAATGATATATTCCAACTAATTCAAAACTAGCTAGCACGTTTGATTAGATTATGCATATGCTACAAATTGGTTTGATTTGATTTTTTTTAAAAAAAAATTCGTATAAATTGATTGGATTGAGAATTTAACCCTCTAACTATGTTTAGACCGGACCCTATTTTATTCCATGCGTTTAAAGGGTAAATGGAGGAGACCCACCCATCATAACAAATTACTTGATCTAATGAAACCATAATATATTCGATTGAAAATTCATATTTATAAATATTAGGTTTTAAAATAAATACTAATTTATTGTCATGTGTTTATAATAAAAATACAAAAAATAAAAAATAAAAAAAGGGCTACATCCATGTACGTAATATGAAGCAGGGGGAGGAGACGTTATATTTACATATCCTAGCTAGCTACTTTAGAAAGAACAAGAGGAAAACATATAGAACAGTGGTGGATGAGCATGACTGTATATTGGCTAGCCACAGGACGTAAGGGAGAGTCATCAATTTATATCCATGCTACTTTAATTTCTCCCAGATTTAATTAACACGGCACTTTGAACTGAAAACTGAATATATGTTTATAGATAGGGCGAAAGTTGATGGTTGAACCCAAAAAAAAAATAAAAAATAAAAACCACAAGTTGATCAAGATAAATATATGTGCATGAAAGCGAACCTGCAAAGAAAGCGTTCGCCCCTTTGGCATGTTGTAGTTGAAGTTTAAGTGGTCGTCTCGAAAGTGAAAGTAACGGTAAGCAATGGCAGATGTGATGGATTTGAAAGCTCTTTGTAAGATGGTAGCCATGGCAATTGCAGCGTTCCCTTCAATATATAATTAGGCCAATTTGAAGCAGATAACAAAGACAATCCCAGACCCAGAAGATATTCCTGTGTGGCAGGAGGATATTGGCATCGCTTCCTAAGTTCTATTCCATTCCACGTGTAATATATTCCAAAGCAAATGCTTTTGTCTTGTCCAATCCTACTCCAAGGGAGCAGTTTTGTTGTGTTCAAATTCGTTGGACATGTACCTATACAACATTATATATGTTTTAATTCTACAATTGAATAAAACCTTTCTCTTTAAGAGAGGTAATAAACCTTCACACATGTATTACTTAATTCTTGATCAAGTGGGTCAAGATAACATGCTGCTGATACCCACGAGAAGGGAATATCATTCCCTCGTCTCCATAAACTTGCATGTTTAGAATAAATCATTGGGGAAAACCAAATTATTTTTATTTTTTTTTTACTGAAATTAATTTGTAAAGATAAGTTCAAAATACAGTTTAAATTTTAGTTTGTGTGTGTTTATATATATATAGTCTAAGGCTTAGGCAGAAAGGAAAAGATGCAAAGTGCACAATATATTCTTAAAATCATTCTTTGGGTTTTCCACTATCTTTGAAAAATATCACTACTAACAGCCCTATCTATCAAAACATTTGTTAAGGTATTATGGATATGTTTCATATTTTATTTAATTAATAACCACAGCCACTAGCTCATATGCATTATAGTTTTTTTTTTTTTTAAAAAAAAAAGAAGCTTATAGGCATTATAGATTTGCTCTAGCTGCCTTTCTGCTTTCGGAAAAAAGAACCTCATTGGGCTCTAAATATATATACTAATTTTGTACAACAGGTGTGTTTTATATGAATTATTTTTTTAATAAATAAATAATTATTTTTATTCGTTTCTACCCAAAAATATTGAATATTTGCTTTTCTTTTAATTTTTGTATATAATATAATTTTTCAATTTTAAATTAATAATAATAATAATTTTGTTATGATGATGTTAATTTTAATGTGTGAGTTTCTTTTACAATAGCATAATAAAGAACGATAATGTTGTATATAGTACACTAATATTCATAATTAAAACGATTTTTTTAGAAGACAATAATACACTAACAATTCACCAAAACACAAATCATTAACTTTTGTACAAACTATACATGTAAGGTTTTCTTTCTGTGGTAGTAATATTATTATAATTATTTTTTAAGATTTATATTAGACATTAAATAGGTCTAATTTGCTTGATCTCTTCTATTTTTTTTTTAAAGTCCTATATCTTATTAAGGATTCTCCTGTTTTTATATTAGTACCAAATCTAATCATGCAATCAATTATTACTTATTAGTTTTATTATTAATTAAATCACCAAGCATGATGATTAATAAGGCTAATTTAATTTGTTGTTCTTTCTCAAAACATATCCAGTCTTATGTATGATTAGGATTAGTTTTATATAGTAATCATTTTTATTTTTAGGAAAAATTAGTTCGTGGCTGCTATTGATATGTCTAATTTTTTCCCTTTTTTGCTGTTTTTGCAATTCTAAATTATTAATAAATATTTTACTTTTTTTAATTTAATTATGAAAAGATAGTAGTTATTTCTAGTAAGTTAAGGAACAAAAACAGGTCGTAATTAAATTTTCTATTAAAATTACAGGCATAACTTATATTATATACATGATGGAATGGAATGTATGTATTTGAAATAATTTATTAGCCACTTTATTTTGTGAATATTGTAATTTAATTTGTAGTGAGTAGATATGGTAATCCACTTTAATTGTCTTCCTAGTAGACACTGATCATCGCATAATATTTTATTTTATTCTATTTTTTAGTTTAAAGTATTTAAAGACATTCTTGTTCTTATCCACATAATCACTGCAAGAGAATTGCAGCAGTGACATGTGGATAGCATCATTTTAAGAATGAACTATCCCAATCAAAGCAATACAGCCGACCTCAGGATGATCACGGTTCAACTCTACAATAATATTTTTTATAATATTATTAATAACATGATTTAATTTAATAACAAATAATAATTTTATTTAGTTTAATAATATTTAATCTAATATAATCTAATGAGAAATAATAATTTTATCTAATTTAATAATAAATTATTAATTATAATATTATAGTATAATCATGTAAACGATACTATAATATTTGCCAATAAAAGGATGCACAATCAACAAAGAGCTAGACAAAACCAAAAATGAAAGAGCTAAACCCAAGACAAAATTAGAGAAAGAAAGATATATCATAATTCCTGATAAATATTGAGCAAATGTCAATCGGAGCTAAGAGATCACCCAACATCTACCAAACTCAAGCACTTCAAATGAATATTCGGAAAAAGATCTTCTCATAATAATTAAAGAATTGACTTGTTATCTTCAAAAAAATATTGACATAGATCACATCACAATTTAGAGTATAGATATCATAAAATTTTCACATATATATATATATATATATATATATATATATATAAAAGGACTGTTGTGATTATCTGGTCGATACCACTATCATCAATAATACTCTCATTTTCATCTTTACTAATTATTCTTCTTTTTCACAATTATTAAGTGATGCGGTAAACGTGGATCGAAAATTCCTTGAGCCACTAGTTGCTGGAGTTTATAAGAAACATTATTCCTTAACAAAACTTTAATGGACTCCAGTTCTTGAAATATTGAGCTGCGCCCCACCACCACGACTGGAGACAACAGGGCAACGATCCTAATCATGGACCCAATCAAGTAAACCACATTGCTAGGCCAAGGACCACAGACCTTAATGCCAAACTTGGAATGCCCTTTAGCAGTACCAAACCTCGTTTGGCACCACCACGCTGGCTATTGTCAAAGAAAGAGTGCCGACAATAACAATTCCTGTTAATTTAGAAGGGAATCTAAAGTAAACTTCAATAACCAACATATTTTCTTTCGTAACGAATGAATTTAACATAAGTAAGGTAATGAACTAAAAAGCTGCATGGCATCTTTCGCAGGCATGATCATAGAAGCAACGGTAAATAACTAGGAAGGAGAAGTTGAGTAGTAGCCAAAACAGAAGAAAAAGAGCAAAATAGTATTTGGAAGACATAGATGAATAAAGAGAGAACGATCAAATATCCACTAGCAGATAGAAAGAGTAAGCGAAAGAGACGCTTCAGGCATTGAACCACTGAGCAAAGAGAGCAAAGAGCCTACCCTGGAAAAGCATATCAAAAACCAAAATAGAGAAATACATCGAGGAGTCTGTGTAAGAAATCAAAGGAAGAGAATAGAACAAGGGCTTTAGAGTACAAAATCAAATTCTTTTGGCTCTGAGCATCCTCGTCAAAAAGTTTAAAATGCCAAACATCAAATCGTACCCTACAGTACACCTTTCCATATTTAAGGATACAATAAATCTACTTTCATACTTTAATGTTGTCTTATGTAGGACATTTTTAATAACCTTATAGGGAGTAGCGTAAAAGTGGCATCGAAGCTTGGTCAAACGATCAATTAACAATTTCCAATAATTGGCCAGCCTCTTCATCGCCTACATGAAAACAAAAAAGATATCAACAGACTTGCAAGAGATAGTCGGAAGGAAGGCGAATCGTTTTGAGGATACTTGGATCATTTCAATGAAGCATTTATACACAAACCACCTAAACCTGGAGATAGCCATAAGTGAACGAGGAAACATTGTAGATCAAGTAAATTGTTTGAATCTTTGCATTTATAGCTACCTAACTCATATGAGGATCTTATGGATAGAGTTGGATTGTATATGATTTTGGACAAATCCCGGTAATCTCAGAGAGTAAGAACGCAATTAATAGCTACAGTTGAGGTAGAACATTCCCTAAAGCAATAAGAAATAGGGAGGAGAGGAAATATCAAAATAGCATGCAGCATGAAAAGTGGATCTTTATATGTTCTCAAGGAGAAAATCTTACTCTGGATCCATCAAAAAGGCTAGGAAGTATAGTGGCCACCTAGGCGAAGCACAAAATATGTTGATGTAAGGGATAAGAGGAAATACTGTAAATTTCACAGAGACAATGAATGTGATGCAAAAGATTATAGACACATGAAAGAGAAAATTAAAGGGCTCGTTCGGAGAGGAGTACTACATAAGCTCACTAAAAAAAAAGATAAGGCTGAGGACCAAAAAGGTAGGCAACAAGAGAATAAAAGGACAAATCACATAGAACCAGCAGGAATAATAAATGATCATTAGAGGATCAATTTATGGAGACAATATAATCGAAAGGACGAAATGCATCAAATAAGTGTTCGCCACCTTTATTACATCCTAAGAAAAATTCAAAATGTCACTTTTATGAACAAGGCCGGACTCCATTTCATGACCTTGTAAGCTATTGCCTTTGTAATTGAAAGAGTCATCAACAAATACTTAATCAAGAGAATGCTCACCGACAATAAAAATTTGATTAACTTGATCACCCTTCAAGTGTACCAAACACTAGGCATGTCCATAACTATTCTAAAGATATTACTAACCCCCCCTGTAGATCTGGAAGTCAGATGGATACTAATAGAGGGATCCACTAATCTTACCTTGGAATTAAAGGACGAGGAGAAAGTGGCAATCAAAGCCACCTTCATGGTGACTGAGGTACAGATTGCCAATCTTAGCAGACCAGTACTATATCAGACATGCGATTGTTTGTGCCCACGATACCTATGCATAAAGATCCAAACCTCAATTAGGATAGCAGCGATGAGAAGAGATCAGCACCTCGCCAAGGAAGCCTACGTATTAACCTCGGGAAAGTCACACATGCACTACCAATCGATCCCACTGGGAATGCCAAAAAAAGATGACTAAGCAAAACTAACCGAGCAAAAAGGTAAAGTAAGAATATCTAGAAAAGTCCTAAATTCTGAAAGAAGGAATGTGCTGAGAGAACTTAAGAATAACCTATTTGAAACTATACAAAGGCACTTGACAATGTTTGCTTGGACACCAATGGATATTATAAGTAAAAACCCTAAAATCGTAACTCATAAATTAAATATTAATGAGAATGCTCAACCTGTCAAATAGAAGAAAAAAAAAAAGAAAAAAGAACCATGCTCCTGAAAAGTAACTGGCAATGGTTGAAGAAATCGAAAGACTAATGAAAATCAGAGCAATTTTAAAGGTCTAGTACCCAGATTGGCTCTCAAACTTTGTTTTGGTAAAAACAAGTAGAAAATAGAGGATATACCTGGACTTCCAAAACGTAAATATATCCCGAAGACAACTACCCCTAAATTGGCATTTACCAACTCGTGGACTCAACCGACTAGCATAACAGATACCATATTCTATATATGGGCAATGGATACCATTAGATAAGGAAGAGCAAAGATTAGTAAAATACTAGCTTCAAAGGGACTTTTTACTATCAGGTCATACCATTTAGACTAAAAAATATCGGTGTAACATGCCGGACGCTAGTCAATAAAATATTTAAGAAATAATTAAAAAAATAATCGAGGCATTTATTGACGACATCAAAGTACAAAGCAAGAAGGAAGAAAACCAACTAAGAGATTTGGGCGAGGTACCAAACATCTTCAGCGAATACAAAATCAAGCTTAATCCAGAAAAAAACGTGTTTGGTGTCACAGAAAGAAAATTCTAAGGCTTTCTCAACAGTAGAATTGGAATATAAGCAAATCCAGAAAAAATATAGGTTATCCTTAACATGAGACCACCTAGAACTATCAACAAGAAATAATAGTTGAAAGGGTAAATAAATGTCCTAGGACGATTCATCTCATGCTCAGCCAACTGGTGACTATCGTTTTACAAAGTCTTGAAGGGAACCAAAAGATTCAGCTAGAACAAAGAATGTCAACAAGCATTCCAAGAAATACAAACTATCCTCAACACACTATCCCTATCGAGTAAACCCAAGCCGAGGAAAAAGTTGTAATCAAGGAAACTGTAGCTTTTGATGAAACTGCAGCCATGAGCAATACCTAACCTTCTATATCAATAAGGTCAAAAGAGGCTGGGAGCAATACCTAACCTTCTATTCCAAATAGATTAATCACTAATTGCTTAGAGCTATTAGGATGAATGTCAGAATGGTCAATTTGGTTTAGTGATTTGGGTGTAAGAGTTGTACGTCTTGAGACGCACCTGTTAATAAAAATAGAGTACATTAAAATCAACATAAGTAAAAATGAGAAGGAAAGACCCAAGTTAACATGGATAAAATATTTTAAAATGACTTAAAACTTTGCATCTTTTCAAAATGTGGCACAAATCAATCGAATGAAAAAAATGAATCCATGTAACCGACTCTAATTAAAATTAAGTTTTAGTTAAGTTGAGTCACGTCATTTAGAATGATTTATTTTTTCTTGAGTTGCAATCTTATCCTATAATAATGGCATATTGTTCAACCTTTGTACTGTATATTCTATTCATCACGTCTAACAATTTTTTTTTTATTTAACTCAATCTATTATTTACATTTTTTAAGTTATTGACCAAACAAAGTGTTTCAGCTTAATATTTACATTCAAAAAAACCATCTCCAAATTGATAACAGAAGTAATTAAAAATAAATAAATAAATGTCAACTTCAGGCCATACAAGTAAGTATAGATGATACTAGCAAGAATGCTTCGGTTGGTTAGTTCTAAAAGTATGATAGTTGAATAAGCAAAACCAGATTTTTAGAATAGCAATGCCAAATGCACGAGTCTGTTATTAGGTATTTTTGGTTGTCATTCTAAACATAAAAGACCCTTTAATCGATCTTGAAAAGTAGGGGGCTATGATCAGATCTAAATAATTTAGGAGAGGTTGGTCTTAAAGATTAAGAAGAAGGCTGTTAAACGTTGTACCCTTTAAGGGTATTGTTTGCTGTTCAATTATTATCAAAAACCTGTTTGGTTGAGAATGATGAAAAAGAGTTGGGTTGCCTTGCTTTTAGCGTTCCAAACTGGCGCAGCTCAAAAAACAGCTTCAAATTGGAACTTTTCGATTACCATTGGGTTCTCAAACAATCACTTCCCATTTTAACATGTGTAAGGCCTTCTTCTTGGGCTAGCTTCAGGCCTAAGACTGCAGCTTTAAATTCTACTAATATTTGGAGCCTTGTGAGTAAAAAAAAAAAAAGATTTTAAAGGAAATTAATATTTAAATTTTTTTAAAAAAATTATTTAATTAATGTAACTGAACTACTTTCATAATTAAATAAAAATATGATAATTTGACAAATAAAATCAAAATTTAACAATAGCAATTCCAAATATTCTCTTTTTGGAGATGGTTTAGCCGTGTGAAGTGGAAAGAATGGCGAATTCTCACTAAAGGTGTGAAGTGGAAAGAATGGCGAAAACACTTATGGGGGGAATCTCTGAATTGAATTTCAAACTTTCCAGTTGAATGCCCATAGTTTCTTTAAGGTTTCTGATGTGATGACTCCTTATCGAACGTGGAACACATCCTCCTATTCTCAAATCTGTATACAGGAGAATGTGAGGCTATTCATATTGGTCATTGGAGTTGTGACTTGAAAGTAGTTTGGCATCTTGATTTAAATAATAAAATTAGTCCGCTTAGATTCTTATGCATGACGTCTGTGCTACAGAAAGAAGCACCCAGCCCACAGAATAATTGCCTTATAATGGAAATGGGTGTGAGGCAGGATTTGTGGAATACCAAATATAAGTTTTATTCCTATATGCTTGTGATTCCTTACCATAATCTCAGAAAAAGTTATTGTCATAATTTGGATAATAACATTCGTTTTGGTGAATTTCTTAATAGCAGTTGATGTTGCTGGGCAATGGGTTTCTTCTAATCCACATTTCATTCCTTTGTTAATACTCGATTATAATAAGATAGGCACAACACAAACAACTAGGACAAGTGAGAAGGGAAAAGCAAAACCATGGGCTTTGACGGCGCCCCACCTTGTAACATTTACACGTACACTAAGATCGCCTTTGCAAAAACATGAATCAATCAGATGTCAACAAGAACCACTTGCGCTTTCTACACGCTTCTGACGATGCCACGTCTCTGTCTCTGTCTCTTTCTCTATTCTCTATCCCTTTGATGATGGAATTCTGAACCGGAAACCGCAGTTTCTATTATTGATTGATTTCATTCATTTAAAAAAAATAATTAAAAAATTAAAATTTTCATAGAAATAATAAATATTTTAATATTCGACATTACAAAAATAAGCTTTTTTTAATCGCTCAAAAAAATTAATTAATATAATCATTTTAGAACATAACATATTAAATTCTAAATACTTCTATTTTCAATCTCCAAAGAAAAAAATCAAATAAAAATCTATAAACTCTACACATACACCAAAAACAAAGAGCGGGAAAATCTACATACCAAACTAAAAAGCCATCGAAAATAAGCAAATTAGACATGCATTTAATTATTATTAGGAGTCTTTTTTTCTTTTAAAAAAAAGGCATTTACTTGTAAAAAAATATAACATAAATAATAATAGTTTGTGTTCAAAAAAATAATTTAAAATGTTCACTAATAAATTTTACTTTTACATATAATTAAAAAAAATAAATATACCTCTTGAATTTTTTTTATTACAAATATTATATTTATTTATTTAATAATTTTAATTTTATATTAATATTTATTATTTTAAAAACTATTATAATATTTAATATTTAACTATATATATATATATATTTTATTATTCATAATTATATATATATATATAGTAATTAATAATAATAGTTTTATAAAATTCTTAATATCAATTAATTACAAACCATCAATAATCACTAATAATTAAAACAAACGTACCTTTAAACATTACCTCGAATTAAAACAGGGTGTCGAGAAGAGGAAGAAGAAGCAAAACGAAGGTTGCGTAGAATGAGGAAACGAACCCGCCTTGGAATAGGAGCTTCATTAAACATGTGCTCCAACACTCTTGCCAGCACCGCCGTGTATTCCTCCAGCAGCTCCGCCAGTATTGCCACTAGTATCATCTTCTTATTTGCTTTACAGATTCCGCTGCTCCTGCTTTACCTTTAGCTTTACCTTTCTCTGTTGTATGTTGCCAGAACTAATATATATACATATATGTGTTGTGGATTTCGATTTCGGATTTGGATTTGGTTTTGGTTTTGGTTTTGGTTTTGGATAGTCTTTTCCACGGCAATTACAACGGCGCCACCAATCAATTCCATCAATAATAATAATTTAGTAGTACTTCTTTACCTTCTCTTTTTCATTGGCTGCTACTTGCTTACTTTGCTGCCACGTGCCTCCCACTGCCCGATTTTAGATTTTTCTGGATCCATTTCTCTTCCCCTCTGCTTTACCCTTTGTTTTGCGAATAGGTAGTGGAAGAAAGTGTGTGGAGAAAAAATTGAGTGATAAAAAATTAAACAATAATTTTATTATTTTTTATTTAAAAAACTAAAATAGAGAAAAATATGAAAATAATAAAATAATATATATTAATAAGATTAAATTATAATTTTAAGAATAAAATAATATATATTTAATAAGATTAAATTATAATTTTATCCTCTAAATTTAAAATTCAAATAAACAAATTAACGACATAGATTTTAATTTTTATAAAAAAACTCACTTTCACTTCACTTTCATTTTATTTTAGGGTTATTAAAACTAGTTAGTTCAGGTGATTTCACCTTATTTTCTCTTCCTCTCTCTTCTCTTCCTTTCTAAGAAAAAATTTAATTTTTTTCTTATTTTTCTCTCTTCTCTTTTTTCTCCTCGTGATTTTCTCCGATTTCCAAACAAATAGTTGGGCCCGCCCAATCCTTATCCTTCTTCATCTATTTCTTTTTTTTTTTATTTGTTTGGTCATAAGCTTCTTCGTCTATTTCAACTAATATAAATCAACAAGTAATAAACGTAATGTGAACGTTGTTATAAAATTATCAAAAATAAAAAATACAATTTTTATTATTTTGATAAAAAATTTTATATTATTACATATTATGTTTATAATAATTTATGATAATTATAAATTTATTTAAATAATAAATAATTTAATTTAAAAAATAAATTATATTATAAAGCATAAAAAAAGTAATTCTTTTATCACTGTTCTACGATCAAGATTTGATACTTGCAAACCAAACTACGAATGTGTTTTGATTATCATATGCATAATTCTTTTTCTCATCAATTAAATAAAATTAAATTTAAACACAAAAATTATATTTAGAGAAAATATTTTATATCAAAAAATAGTTTTTTTTAAATATTTAGAAAATATTCAAAAAAAATAAAATACATTTTTATTATTCATGAAATTCAAAAAAAATTATTTTCAAACTGAAATTTGTATTATCGAAAATAGGCTTAACACTTAGCAAAAATCTAAAAAAGATTTTTGTATTATCCAAAAATCTAAAAAAGAGTAGGCTTAACACCTAGCAAGAGAGTGACAGAAAGTAGACCATTACGTGAACTCATTAAATTTAGACCTTTTTGTTGGCACTGTCTGGTAAAATAATAATAACAATTTTTTATTTTTCATAAGCACTCATATTATATATCACAATAATATAAAAAATTAATATTATATTTTGACTTTCATCATACCATTAATTTTATATATCACTAAGTTTTGATGGTTTGATTTTGAGGCTATTCAAAAAAATAAATAATTGCCAGTAATAAAAAATCTCAAACAACCTAATAAATCAAAAGAGAAAAAAAGGTTAAAAAGAGATAAGCAAGGAAAAATAAAAAGAAATTCTGGAGAGAGAGGAGTTCTTCTCTCTAAATTTGTGTCCCTTTTCGGAAAACACATAAACGGAATTCGTCCCTGCTTGGAAGTTGATCCTAAACCAATTTGTTGATTCCAATTCCTAAACAGTTCTTAATTTTCCTAATCAATGATTCTTAATAATTAATCCGCTGTCACTCATGAAAGGGTCAATTATGCATTGAGTTTTTTACTTCTGAACTCAAAGAAATTTCTTGAAAAATGAATTGCAAAAACAAATAAAAATCATTTTTTACAATTTTCATGGATTTCAATAATTTATTTTTATCCATTGGAGTTAGTTTATAAGCAACATTTGATCCTCCCAGAAATATGGTAGGAGATTTAGGATACATATTAAAGAAAACCAAAAGCGTGGAGAGTTGGGAGTGACGGTCCATTAACAAAGAAAAAGAGCAGTTTACTTTGGCAAACTCGTTTCCCTTCATATCTAATAATTTCACCACACCACCTGCCGGCATGGAGCACCGGTGAGGTGGCAGCAGCAGCAGCAGATCTGTATGTGCAGTCGAAGCCACCAGATAAGGGAAGGATGACTGGGCCAGGTTAATTCTAAATGATTTATCTCTCCTGTAATTTGTTTGTGAACCTTCTGTTTACCATATGCAAGGGTCAATTAGTGCATATTTCATGTTCATTCATTTGTTTAAAAAAAAAAAATTCTAAAAATATAACACTGATTTTAATTTTCAAATTTTAATAATAGAAGCAAAAAAGCAAAGTACAGAAACTAAAACAAACAGGTCCAGTGTAAGCGCTTTCTCACGGTTTTATTGACGAGATTTATTAAATACGTAGATGTAGTCCAACTAATAAATACATCATATGCATACTGTACCTGATATCCTAACATCAACTACACATTACAGAAAACAGATACACCCTACTGCTACCCACTCTCTACATATACGCGCAAGTATTTCAATGCAAGTCTACACTGCTAACCGCTACTTGCCGAGCAAGAATACATTAAGCTGATAATCCAGTGCCATTATATAATGCAGAGTAACATCTTGATCCGAAGCATCTCCAAATTCCAACTAGTATGGACACAATCAGGATCAGTAAACCCCCAACTTTATAAATTAATGATGACTTGTGGCCACAGTTTGCAGGAATTGCATCAAGGAACGTCGATGACTCTATCTGATTGCTGCCAGATTTACCCCCCCATTTTGTCCCTATCCTCAACCTCAAATTTGAAGAAGATTCCTCGTCCATTGCTCTGCTCTCAACAGAATTGTGCAGTTGGTTTGCTTCCAGCAACTCATTTGACACTGGATTATGACCTTCAAAACATCCAGCCTGCATAAAATGATATCACAGCCACTTAGCATCGAAGGAATACGTCTCAGAAGACTTCTAACAGTCTTAACTTTATGGCACTTACCTCTGTTACAACCACATCTTCATCTTGTTTGCGACACGTTGTCTCCACTCCATCTCCAGGAGACCCATTAGAGAATTTCATCTGCTGGAGGCGCAGTCTTCTTGGAGCATTGCCCTGAGTAGCAAAGGTATCCGCATGTGGGTGCACCTGAGGCTGGCGGGCCCTAATCTTTATTCCGGTTCCACTGACAGCACTTCCATCGGGATTCATTTGCCTGCTTGATTCTTCCATATTATCAAATACACCATAGGATGAGCCCACAGCAGAAATGACTGAGGGAGCATCTTGCCCAACAGAATTATTTCCAAGGCCACAAATATTTCTCCCTCCAATTTCTCCAGCAAAGGATGATGCTTGAGCTCCCCAAGATTCATATGAGGCCCGCGTCTGCAATGGTCAGATGGTACCATGTTATAAAGGCACAATAAGGCTCTCACCTCTTAATCATTCTAGTGTAAAAACACAACAGGTAGATTTTCAAGTGTCTTAAAGACTGTTCAATGGCTAAAAAATAAATCACATTTGGATTAGGACCTAGTTTAGTTGGGATGAGCAGCTACCAAATCAATTGTGTCAAATAGTTTAAATTGCTATATCAAAAGAAGCACAATTGATGCCTAATTAACAAATTCAACATTTTAAAAGCCACCTAAGATAACCAAGAACCAGATAGAAGTAGGGGTGAGCAAAACTGATCCAAAACTGAAAAACCAAACCAAGCTAACCAGTTTGATTCACTTTGGTTCGGCTACTGTTCTGGTTTGGTTCAGTTTAACTTCTTTAAAACCGAAATAATTACAGTTTGGTTCAGTTTTGAGTAAAAAAAAATTTCAGCTAAACTGAACCAAAATTATAATATTCACTATTAAATATGATAATATACTATAAAATATAATATACAAGGGGTATTTTATGTTATTTAATTAATTTCAGATAAAAATAAATTAGTTTAATAGGTATTATTAACAATACTATAAAATTTAATATTTAAAACATAATTTATTTTATTTCATTAATTTGTAGTAAAATAATATTTTTGTTGGCATTAATTAAAATAATATTTAATTAATGTACTATTTTTGTTGGTATTAATATAAAATAATATTTTTTAAAAAATACAAAAATAATTACAATTTAATCTAATAAATTTAAAAAAAATGAAAAACCAAACCAAACTGAAAACTGAACTGGTTCAGTTTGACTCAGTTCGGTTTAACTTTTTTAAGAATTAGAATTTTCAGTTTTTATCAGCTCAGTTTTGAACCAAACTGGAACCAACCATTTGCACACTCTTAGATAGAAATGGCCAAACATTGTGGTTAATACCTCTCAAAAGACTATCATTACCTGGACTTGAGCCAGTTCCATGTTTGATTCTCTGTATGGACCATTATCCTTAACATGGAAATTTCCTATAGGTATACAACCAGACAAATGAGTCTCACTTCCAACAGACAAGTTCTTGTGACTGGTTAACTCTTCACCAGAATAGTCCTCATTATTATTGAAAACCTCACCCAACAACTCTGTTAAGGAGACATCAGGTTCGCTAGTGCCATCCTGAAAATGGAAACCATTATGATCACTGCCGAAGTCACAAGCATAAGGCGAATCCATGTAGTATGCTAGACCAGGATTAATATGTGATTGCACTGGGGAGAACACTTTGCAATCGATTTCAACAGATATCGGCTCATATAGATCTGATGGTTGTACCTAGAGTTCAAAAAAGTGGAACAATTTAATAAAACACAAAGTCAAAACATCAAGTTTTCAATAATTAATTACAAACTTGTGAGTTGACCACTAAATGCCAAAAAGAACAGAATATGGTCCTCACCAACATAGGTGTTGCTTCTGCTGCATGATCTTCAACATCTGAATGACTATTGCAGCTGCTATCAACAGGTGCCATGGTGCTAAGGGTAGTGTTATTTGACTCATCCATTAGCCACCTCACCATATCCTTAGGTTGTTGCCCTACTTGCATGGCAGATGTTACTGTTTCTTGAACTAGATCAGATGATGTGTCATCAGGAGACGACTTAGAAGTGGCAGGGGAACATCCTGTTTGCTCCACTTCATCATAGTTGATAGCATCGCTCTTCTCTTCAGGTTTTCGGAACAAACGACAGAGGACAAAAGCACTCTATACCAGAGAGAGAGGAGCTTAGTGAGTGGAAAGTCTTTACAGCATCACACTAGAGAATATATAAGCATTACGTGTGTATATATATCAAAATGGTTGGAAGTAGATGAATACAGCAAAAAAAAAATACCACAAGGGACCTTCAGAAATTGAATTCAAAAAGGGGGCCGAAGAAAGTGCAAAAACATCCTCAGTCTTCACAATTTTGATTTCAATATGTGTTATTTGCTATGAACATAAAGCCCATCATGTTAAGATGCTAACATATCATTTACCACTCTTGCATTAAAGTTTATTGGATTGATAATGTTATAGACATTGGTTTAAACTTTAAAACATTCAGCTTCAGCACAATAAATAGATGTAGAAGGTACTTTATAAATGTGCAGATGGAGATTAGTTGTAGAACCAGAGAGCAGCAATTATTAAACAATTCTAATAAATAGAAAGCAATAAGCAATAATTGGGGAATAAAAAGAAATGCTTGTACATTCATTTGTTCTGTTTTCCCCCCCTCCATGAAACAGAATGAAAGTTGTAATGAAGCCAAACAACATGATATAAAAGATCAGATAGCAAAACAGAACTAACAGGTAGGAAGTAAGAAAAGCAGTGCAGCAGATTGATTGGCAGCAATAGTTTGAGGAAGGCGAGGAAAGGAGAACCTGGCCAGGGGTAGAACCATCGAGATCTTTAAGAGTAGGCCGGTACTCGTGCATAATCCAGTTCGTGCGCTCGCCTTTCGGCGCACGGCCTCTATAGAAAACCAAGGTCTTCTTCATGCCAATGGTTGTGGGATTGGACCCTGACTTTCGAGCTCTGATTGTGCGATCCTTACCAGTTGCTTTCCAGTATCCCGCGTCGGTGGCCCTGTTAGAACGCTGGCCGTTGGGATACTTGCGGTCGCGAGGGCAGAAAAAGAACCATTCCGGATCATCCGTCTTTATAACGGATAGCCCTGACCAACTCACCTCAGTATTATTAAATCATAATCATAGCAATACACAATTTAGATTTACAAATCCTAAATTTCAGAAATTAGTCAAAATAGGGAGGAATCTTGCAGATTAAGGAATTTGACCCACATATGTGCAAAAAAGAAGAGAATTATTCACACGAGGAATAAAGCAGATGAAATTGATCCAAGATTCACAAATCAGAAACAAAAATTACTTTATTAAAACAAAAACATAAGAAGGAAAAAAGAAAAAGAAAAAGAATTATCAATTATAATCCCAAAAAAACAAAAAGCGAGGATTATTAATTATAGCGAACCAGGTAAATCCCAAGGCTCCCATTTGCAAACGTCGACTTCGGGGATGACCTGAACGTCAGAAGTTCGACCGTTGATCTTCAGCCTCAGGTAATGATTTACGAGCTCTTCGTCGGTTGGCCTGAATCTGAATCCCAGAGGTAATGTTTCCATTGATAACACCGCCATTTTTGTTTCTACTTTAAATTTTATTTAGCTTATTTAAATCTACTCGGGGCGTTCGTTGCCGGAACTGTGCAGGTCTGTTTGCTTCGTCTCAGCTGAAATGAGAATTCGCTTCTTTTTTTTTTCTTTTTTCTTTTTTCCCCTTTATATAAAGGGGCTCTTCCTTCTCTTTTCAAAACCCTCTCCTCTTCGGGAAGGCGTCTTGATCCCGGCACTCCGTTTCACCGAGTATTTTATTTTGCAGCCTATAGCATTGCGACGCGTCAAACCATTAATATAGTAGTACTGTTTGTTATTTTTTTTAATGGATAATATCATTTGTCATTCGATGAATTACAATAGTTGTTAAGAAATTCTATAATCATATATATTTTTATTATATTATCATTATAAAATATAGGAAAATTAGTTGAAATCATTTTAATTATTGAAAATAATAAAAATTATATATAATAATAAAATTATTTGTTAAATATTTTAAAGTTATATTAATACTATAATTTATTCGTTGCCGTAGTGTTATGAAATCAAAAAGTAAGAGCGGGTGCTTGGAAAATTTGTTTCTGGATTTTAGCAAATGGTAAAGATTAAAGTCGAGTTTGATTTACATAGTTGTATATATAGTTAAAGATTTATGAGATTTTAATTAAATTTCTGCTCTCTCATTATAATATGATAAAAAAAAAAAAAAGAAGTGCGGATTGGAGACCTTTCACTCACTAAATGCCTATACAGTATGAAAATAAAAATACAAGCAAATGATAAAATAGAAAAACGTTCTAAAAAATGATATTTTATAACATATATATATATATATATAATATGAAAAAGCATAAAATTTTTGAAACATAGAAATATGTCCAAAATACATAAAAGTTATTCAATTAAAGTTTTCATGCAATATAATTTTAAAATTATTAATAAAATTAAAATATTTACTGTAAAACATATAATTAAATAAATGGTATTTTTTAAAAATATATAATATATAAAATATATTTTTACTCAACTATTTAATTAATTAGTTTTATATGACAAATTAATAGATATTCTATTTACTGATTTGTCAAACCAATGAACTTCTATTTCAAATAAATTCTTGATTATTGACAGTTTTGTAAATTTTACATTTAATTATATATTTGATTTTCTATTGCAAAATAAAGTACTATATTTTTTTTCAATTTCTTTTCTGTGAACTCTTATGATTTGTTATATTTAATTAAATCGTTGCTCACAATTCAATATTATATGATTTAGTCTATCACATCTGTTTCTAATTATATTGCCATTAACTTTTTTATTAAAAGTTTTATTGTTTTTACAGTGACCCTCTTGTGATTTGTCATATCTAACTAATGCATCTCTCATTTTTAAATGTTGCTTGAAAATAACACCTTTTCTTTGATTTGTTGCACTATTATATCCTAAAATTATTTTTTTACTTTGATATTATTATTAAAATTATTTAAAAAGTCCGTAATACTCTCAATATTTTTTTTTAAGACTTTCGGATTTCACCACTCTAATTATGTAATTAATCTTGTTAAATTCTTTTTCAATTTTGAAATAAAAAAAACTTAAATAAATTAACTACAATCTTAATTAAATATACATTAAGATTATAAAATTCATAAAAAATAAAAACATACAAATATAATATTTTAATTACAAAAACATAAAAAAAAAATGAGTGGCTTCCTTCATCATAAAATATTTTATTATTTTTTAATTATTTTTATTGATTGATTTTATTATGATTTTAGTGACTTTAATTATGATTATACTGAAAATTTTTAAGTTTTTTTATTATTTCAAATATAAAATAGAATAAGATTGATAGGACAATAAGGATACTAGAATTAGAAATTTATTCTAACATTGAGGTATTATGAATTTTTTAACTAATTTTAAGAAAAAATATCGAACTAAAATAATTTTAAAATCCAATAGTGTTATAGATTAAATGAAAATGATTATTTTCATGTGATATTGAAAAATGAGAGGCAACAAACATGATGAATTACAGAGATGATATTAAAAACTATAAGATTTTTTATATAAAAAAAATCAAGGGTAATATAACAAAAATAAACATGAGGAATTAAATAATATAATATTAAAATATGATAGATAACTTAATTAAATATGATAAATTACAGAAAATTGATAGTAACTAACCCTAATTGAAATTATTGTCACACTTTTTTTTTCAAGTGTAAATATACTCATTCTTTTTAAATTCAGTTCTAATTTTCTTACTTGTTATGTATATATATATATATATTCAGTATAATGAAATCCTTTTTAATATTAAAATATAAACACATAAAGGTTAAATTGGTTCTTAGACTACTTTTACAAGATCTAATTAAGGTTAAAATTAACTCTTATTTTAAGCTTGTTTAAGAATAAATCTCATTTGAGAGTGTGTGAAAACATGCAATGAAAAAATTTTAAAAATTATTTTTCTTATTTTTAAATTTTTTTGGAATCCTAACTTAAACGAAGATTTATTTTTCTCCACCACAGTCTCCTCTTCAGGTTCACACCAAATAAAAAAAAAATTTCTTCACAAAATCACATTGTTCATATGCCATAATTTTATGTCCTCAAAAACTTAGAAAAATCCAAAAAATCAAATAACACACTAAAACACAAAAGATTACTCCGATAAGAATGCAAGCTACAAAATCCATGCCTATGCCATAAAATAAGTGATCCACCAAAATAGTAAGGAAAAACCCTAAGTACCAAAAACTACAACTCAGTTCATGCCTACATTAGAATTCGCCTAAATTAATTTGCCCAAACTTGTCCAATTCTACAATAAACCTTCACCACCATCTCTTCCTCCTTCACTACCACCTTTTTAGATACCTCAACATCCAAATGGATTAAATTCTAATAAACTCTTGTCCTATAAAGAAAGGACAAATTAAGAATATATAGAAAACAATCTTAAGGAAAAAAAAAATGAACTCAGTAAGATTAAAGTCCTGGATAAATACAACCAACCCATGCCTACTCATCAACATCATCATCCACCTTAAACAGTTGAATCTCTCTCTCTTCAGCCTGCGCAACTCCATCTTTCAAAGTCTTAATATTTACAATATATCTGAAATTCACATCACCATTAATCTCTTTGCCAAACACCGTTCTTTCTCTTCAATTACTTGTTGGCTGACATTACACTCTCCCCAGTGAAATCATCTTCGACGCAAACTTTGTTGTGAAATTGAACTGTCATAGTAGCTCCAAGATCGCCTCTCCATCATCTGCCATAGCCATCGGAGAATGAAGATGTGTCATTTGCAAAGAGCACGTGATAAGAAAAAATGCTTGATGACTAAAAAAAATTCAATTTTTTTTAATTTTTATATTATCAACAATATTTCTAAAATGATAGATAACACTTAAAATTTGACAAATATTTTTTAATAGCACCTTTTGGTAAAAATTGAGCCCTTATATGAGGCTTAATTGATGATAGAGATGTCACATTATTAAAATAAAAAAAAAAGTAGTATTTTTGGACTCAATTTGAATCAAATAATGTTATTGACAAAGGTTTATCTAATTTTGGATGCTATATGTTATTTTAAAAATATTGAATAATAATGTAAAAACTTGAAAATAATTAAAAAAATTTTTTTTTTTATCATTAGGCCTACAAAAAATGACAAAGGTAAGACAATGATAATATTATAAGGGTTTTGTGGAGGAGAAAGCATGAGAGCATCAACGGTGATAGAGGAAGAGATAGAAGTGAAGAGGTAGGGATTTATGAGAATTAGGTGATATTCTACATTTCGCACAGTTAAAAACGGATGTTAAATTTTTTATTTACATGTATTTTTTTTAAAATACTATCATTATAATATGATAAAATCTAATTGAAAGAAAATTATAACAAAATGTAATCAAATATCATTTCATAAAAGTTAATTATACATGACATAGTAATTTAAAAGTAAAAGAACTTTAATAAATATCAATAGAGTGTTGAGTTTGGAATCATCATTTCAATTTTATTTAGGTTGTTGAACCTATATACATAAATTATGGATCAAATCTTAAGAAAATGTGAAATTTACATTAACCTACAAATTAAGATGTCTCCATCTATAACAAATTAATTATCAATGACAACAGTATAATGGCTTAATATAGTCTGAGGCTAACACCTATAGATCGAATAGACAAGTGCACCTATTGAGTATAGTATAGCATAGGAGTATCGAGTGTCGATCCCTCAAAAACTAAAAGTACTAGTTTTAACTATTTATCTAATATTTAACTGGTAAATTTAAGTGATTTAATTAACTAATTAAAAATTAAAATAAATTAATTCAATAAACTAGAATAAT
>CATIWR010184444.1:0-26020 GCA_949677035.1 Omphalea diandra | reverse complement strand
GGTGTTCCATTAAAACCTAGACCATGCCTAATTAAAGGTGGTCTTTGTGACACAATAAGAGTATCTAAAGCCTCTTTTCCTTTATGGAATTTGGAGATTGAGCTTCTAAGCTTAATGACTTCTCCTTTAAGAGTGTCATTCTCCTTTCTAAGTGAGGCTAAAGAAGCAGATGATGTAGATAATTTTTCAATAGATTTCTTGAGTTCTTTATTAGAAGTCCTCAATTCATTTATAAGCTCATTTAAAGACTTATACTCATCTTCTAGTTTGGAGCACTTCTTCTTATAGGTTTTAACTTGTGACTTATACTTGTCACACCTCATAGTTAGAGCTTCTAAAAGCTCTTCATCTAGATCATCTACCTCATAATCAGAATTGGAGTAGGAAGATGTACTTACCTCTTATGAAGAGTCCCCTAGTGCCATGAAGCATATGTTGGCCTCCTCTTCTTCTTCCTCATCTTCACTTGAGTCATCATCCCAAGTGGCGAAGAAGCTTTTCTTCTTTTCTTTGTCCCATCTCTTCTTCTTCTTTATCTTTGGACATTCATGCTTTATGTGCCCTTGTTTGCCACATTCATAGCATATGACATCATTTGTTCTTTCTTTTGGACTTTGGGCAGATTTCTTAAAGACTCTTCTTTCTTTTCTTCTCCTTATCAACTGCTTGGTTCTCCTTGAGAGCATGACTAGCTCTTCTCTTTCTTTATCACTATCATCTTTCCTTAAGGAGAGGTCTACTTCTTTTTCTCTTGTTGAAGCTTTGAGACCCATGGTTCTATTTTCTGGTTTTTCACTTTGGCCCCTTAGCTTTTTCATTTGCTCATCTTTTTGAATAGCCAACTCATGAGTAGAGAGCTTGCCAATAAGCACATCGGTTGGGACCTTTCCAATCTCTGGATTGGACTTTTGAATACTGCACACCCTAGCCCCAAATTTATTAAGTGGAAGAGTTTTAAGGATTTTGGTGTTTACCTCATAATTTGTAAGTGCTCTTTCAAACTTCTTTATATTGGTGACAATGGATAAGAGTCGGTTGGTCATTTTCGTTATGTTCTCATTGTCTATCATGAAGAGTTCCCATTTGGTGACATACATCTCCAAACGGCTTGACTTCGCTAGAGTTGTGCCTTCATGATAGTTCTCTAGAGTCTTCCATATGACATGTGCGATTTAATAATGTTGCACTCTCCCAATCTCTTTTTTAGAAAGTGAGCTTAGGAGAATGGTTATTGCCCTCTTGTTTTTGCCATTTGACCTCCGGTGAGCTTTAACCCATTCATCCCTTAGGATTAATTCTTCATTGCCATCCACAACTCTGGTAGGATGCTTCCATTCCTTGATTACCACATCCCAAAGGTCCACCACATCTATGTTAAGATAGATCTACATCCTATACTTCCAATAAGTATAGTCAGTTCCATCAAAATATGGCCTTAGGTGTGAGTAGATTGCTTCTTGTGCCATGATCTTGTTTCACCCAATGAAGGTTTGATTTGTGAAAACCTTACTCTTGTACCACTTGTTGTCCCTTGGCACCAAGAAGGGGGGTTGAATTGGTGTATAAAAATTTCAAAAACAAAGAAGAGGGGAAGAAGAATGAGTAGAATGAAGACAATGATTTATAGTGGTTCGGGTATAATCGACCCTACGCCCACTCCCCAATTTACCAATTGGGTATTTCATTATCTCAAGGTGTTTTCAAGCTCACACCCAACTTGTACAACTTGTGTTTTGATGGCTCACACATAATCTTACAACAATGTGTTTTTAGGCTAATACACAACCTCACTCAAGTGTTTCACTAGGCTCACACTTAAACCTATTTTGAAGTGTTTTTGCAGGCTTATACTACAACCTTACAACTCGGTGTTTAATGCTCACACCTAATACTTACAATTTTATAAAGAAAATTGAAAAAATGAGTAGCAAAGATTGAAAGCTTTAATTACTTGTAATAAATTTCTTAGCAACCCTATTCATGACTGTTTGGTGGAGTATTTATACCCAAACTTCACTAAAAAGACATTGCAGATCATAACTCATCAAATCTTTGAGACATGCTTGACAGATTTTGCATTAAATGCTTGACAGTCTCAATTCGTGGTCGCTACTACTCATTAGCGGTCGTGGAATCCAAATTCCTGAAGGAAAATCCTGTTTGTGTCTAACGGCTAGTCCACGTGGCAACTTTTGATTAGTTCACCAGGAAAATATAGTCGTTGCCTTTCACCTACTTTCATAAGTCGCGGTCGCGATCATTCTTGTATAGGTTGCGATAGAAGGACGCAAATTCGTCTACCGAAGATGGTCATCTTCTTCCTTATGATTCGCGGTCGCTACCAACAAGATGCCTTTGCGAAATTTGACTTCCAACGGTCTGCTGAGACACTTGTCATGCCATGGTTGTGGACTTGCTTCCCTCTTGAGTCACTTTGAAATTCGCGATCATGATTAAGGTGTGACACACTGTGAAATCGTCTGCCAATTTTAGACTCCTTCATTTGGATGAATCGCGGTCGAGAATAGCTCTACTTTTTTGCCTGTCTATTTTCTAGCAAGCTTTTTCACAGATCGCAGTTGCGAATACAAAGTAGCGGTCGTGATTTAGAAGTCACTTTTCATACTTGAAGATTTTTGAGCTACATCTAACTTCCAATTTAGATAAAAGCTAAATTGAAACATAAGACATGATCAATCTCCTTTGTCAAGATCAAAAGATGTCCAAGACTTAGGGTTAACTACCCTAATCCAACACTTAGCATTTTGCTTGTCTCCAAGCAAAAATACTAAGCTAACAGAAAAATAAATGAACAAAAGACTCAAAACAAAACAAGGAAAACACTAAGCACAAAACACATAAAGACTAACATAATTGACTCATAAACACATTTCATCCCCTTATCGGCATCGTAACAAATGGAATTAACCGAGCTATGTGAAAACTTCATCAATTCTCAAACTTGTAAAAATTGTGTTTTAGCATACTTATTTAATCATAACTACGCCTAAATCAAATGCATCAAAGATTATCCATCCACAAACCCCAAAAAAAAAATTCATTTATCAAGTTTCGTACAACGTACCCTTCATTCCAAGTGTTTAAAGGTTAATAATATATGCTCTCATCGTCCAACAAATAGCCTAAAAGTCTACCATAAGCTTGAGAATAAATCACATCTCCACCACCTAAATTCAAATACAAGCACAAATCAAAAGGTCTTTCTTTTGGTTGTAATAGGGCCTTGGTAGAGGATAGGTGTTTTTAGGCCAGTGAACTACAAATTAATTGATCATGCTTACTAAATACTCTTTCAAATGAAACTCACATAATCTCTCAATAAAGAACAAATCTCACACCCAATACATAATATCACTCTCATGGACTTTAAAAACAATATAAATTCTAGGCCCTTGATATCTTTTACAAAATAAAATTGAACTATTTTGATAAAAATATATATCCTCTTCCTCATCTTTTCTTTTTTTGAACTTTTTTTTTTATTTCTTTTTTGACTTTTTGTACTTTGAGAGGAAGAAAAAAGAGTTATTATAAAATCACACAAGATAACAATTCAAAAATTAAGCAATTAATCAAACAAAATTCTCTCATTCCCACCCTAAAGAATAAAACACTAAACTCTATACTGAAAATTTCTCACTAATTTTATAAAACAATCCCTTGTAATTGTAGAAACCAAATCTCATCCCAAAGTAAACATGATCAATTTAATATTTTAAGGGATTATGCTTCATTAGCTAGCTAAACATGGGTTATAAAAAAAATAGGGTTCTTGTAGGCTCAATGACGCTCAGTAAATGGATAAAAGGGTGGATGAAGAAAGAAAAAAGAACAAGTGACTAGTCCTAAATTGCCTTAATCATTTTTATGCTTGTATTCGATAATGTGGTCTCAAAATGATAACAAATCAAGTTCCAGAGACTCTAGCACTATTTGAGGGCTCATTCAACAAGGAATTCACAAAATTAAACACATTATAAAGAAAAGAGGCTCAAACCTTTCTTTATAGTTTAAAAAAATGATTTTTTTTTTTTTTAGAATTTGAAAACTTCCAAATCCTGAGATTTTCTTAAAGATAGCGATAATTAAATATCCATGGTAGAAAACAAGATTTGCAAATTATGAAAGTGAATCCAAGGCATAACTATATATATTTTTTACCATGTTAAGATACAAATGAGGGAACTACTAAGCAAATAATGTGTCATTCACATAATCAAACAAACAAAACATCAAATTATAAATAAATAAATAAATAAATAAATAAATAAATATATATATATATATATATATATATATATATATATATATATATACATGAAGAAAGTAAAATAAAATAACAAAAAATTATCTAACAATACAAACCCTCCCTTATACTTAAGACACATTGTCCTCAATGTGGAGGAAAAAGTTTTCAGTATGATAAAAACAAATAGCGCACTAAAGAAAAAGAAAACAAAAGAAAAAAGAACAAATGAACTAGGAAACTTCCCTGGAAGCTCAAGGTGCTAGTGGTGGAGATCAGGAAGAAGAGGATGCTCAGAATCTCGAATTTGGATAAGAAGCTCACATGTTGAGCCAATTGTTGATACATTTGGTTTCGCATAGCTTCCAAGCGATTTTGGCATTCATGCATTATGTGAACATCATGAAGTAGGCATGACAGTAGACATTAGGTAGGTTGACTAACCTCTTATTGAGGCTCCTATGATGGCCTTAGTTGGTGACACCACCAAATGTCAAAACACAGAGCTGCAATCTCATTTGCAAAGGCATCATCCTCGGACAGTGAGTGATTTGGGATAGTGGACGGTCGAGTTTGGGTATGATCAATAGGGAAGAAGATCAAGTGGCAAAGTGTGTCAACAGTTATGGGTGACTCCATAGGAACCATGCATGCACCTACAAAATCAACACTTAAACTTGCAAAAATATTTGTTAAGAGTATGTGGAGAACAAAATTTATGTTTCACCATGAGAGACGAACAACATCACGAATGCATGTGATTAAAATGGGAGCTAAAAGGACTCTTTCAATATCACCTAAACCATAGATCATTTTATGCATAAGATAAATATCACTTAGGCACACGTCATTAAGAGCATTAGCCTTGGGAAAAACATTAGATGCAAGCAAAGTAATTATGACTTTAGAATGGGCATCCAAGTGTTTAGCTAAGTATCATGAACGGTCCCATTGATAGAATGCAACTAAGCCTAATTGAGAGGTTGCTCTAGACAAATTAAAAGTCCCATTACTGGGGATGCGATGCTGACTGGTGATTCTATTGGGACCCAAAACAAGTAGAGGGCCAACATTTGGAACTCCTCAAAATGATGCAAGAGAAGCGCAAATGATCACTACTCTCTGACCATGAATAAAAGAATGAATCTCTAAACAATTATCTACAATTTTGTTTTCAATTTTAGCATAAAATTCACGTACTAGCTGAGGGCAATATTGACCTTGAAAATCCAAGACTCACTCCCATCATAATGTATTAAATGTAACTTGAATGTGAAGTGACGTATCAATGTCTGAAGTAACAGACTGCTCACTAATGAATTTACTTAGAATATGCTTATCATACCAACTAAAATTGACCATAGAAGTGAATCATGTGACATCGAAATTGGGAGCGGGTGGGGTAGGGCATTTCAAAGGTCGACACCGAGATATGAGAAGCTATGCAACAATGCAATTATAAGGCAAATAACACACAATGAAACTCATCACACATGACATAACAAAGATGGAAGTGTGAAAATAAATTGGATAAGATAGAACTTCAGAGCACAATAGAAAAATCACAATTGATGGTAGTGTGAAAACAAATTTGACAATATAGCACTAGTAAGAGTAGAAGCACCATCTTAGGTCCTGAAGCAAAATGAGAATTTACTAATAAGTAACAAATAACAAGTGGGAAGTACATACTAGAAAAACTTATAGAATTGGAGTATGTAAGGAGGAAAAATTGGAAAAAAAATGAACAAAAGGCCAAACGAGTCATGATAGGGGAAGAGGGCAAATTAGGTATTTGTATAGTCACTTGGTGATGCTGCGGTTGGTCTCGGTTCGGGATTTAGTGGAGAGTACGGTCAGAGCTAGGTCGGCTGGGTTTGGTGTGTGGTGCCGGGTCGAGATTTGGTGGGGTTGGTCTCAGTGATAGAGGGCTGAGAGTTGAGGAAGTGCAGTTCCGAGTTAGGATTTGATGAGGATGGGTGTGTGCAAAATAATAGAGTTATGAGGTTTTAGTGAAGGGGTCGGGTTTTGGAAGGTTTTGGTTACATTGTATGTTTGAACAATTTTTTTTTTAATATTTCCCTAGTGCGCATCAACATACATTAGTGGGTTGAAAATCGCACATGGAATGGGATAAGGCTACTAAAGCAGTCCATGTGCAGTCCTAGCTACACACATGTGCAGCTTAAACCGCACAAATATTGCCAAATCCCTTTGTGCAGTATTCACATACAGGTGTGCAATTGTATGTGTGCGATTAGGACTGTACATGCGCTAGATTTTTTTTTTTTTTCAAAATTCCTGCAAAAACAAAACAACCCAATAAAAAAAATAAATCAATTAAAATTCCTCGACAAATCAAAATTTTATAATTATGCATTATATATATATATATTATTTTTTCATCATTTGTTCGATAGAGCTGTAAGCAATCTCACTCAAATTTGAGAAGTTTTAACTCCTTATTAACCATTTTCTTATCGAACTCACCTACGAGATAGAGCTTTAAATGATGGTCGTTCACTTTAAACGTACCTTTTTTAGGATGAGTTATCTCGACTGTGTCATAAGGAAAAATTTGTTTGATGGTGAACGGTCCGGACCATCTAGATTTAAGCTTACCCAGAAATAATTTGAGGTGAGAGTTATAAAGAAGTACTTGATCTCCTTCATTAAACTGCTTGGATTGATGAATCCTCTTATCATGGTACTTCTTGGGCCTCTCCTTATACAATTTGGAGTTTTCATATGCCATCAATCGCCATTCCTCAAGCTCATTCACTTGATCTTTATGCTTCTCACTTGCAAGGTCAAGATTAAAATTAAGAATTTTTATAGCCCCACACGCTTTATGCCCAAGCTCTACAGGTAGGTGACATGCTTTTCCATAAACTAACCTATATGGTGCAGTACCAATAGGTGTTCTATAAGCCCAATGAGCTTCATCTAGCTTAAGGGACCAATCTTTCCTAAATTATGCAACCGTCTTTTCAAGAATCCGTTTGAGATTCCTATTAGCTACCTCAACTTAACCACTTGTTTGAGGATGATATGGAGTTGCAACTCTATGTATGATACCATATATTTTAAGCACCTTTTCAAATTGTACATTATAAAAATGAGTATCCCTATCACTTCTTATTGTTTGAGGTGTGCCAAAATGTGAGAAAAGCTTCTTAAGGAGTTTAACTATAACCCTAGCATCATTTGTGGCTAAAGCTTATGCTTTGACCCACTTAGAAACATAATCTATAGCAACTAGGATGTATTAATTTCCAAATGAAGTCGAGAAGGGACCCATGAAGTCAACACCCTAAATATCAAATATTTCACATACTAAAATATAGTTTTTAGGCATTTCATCACTACGAATGATATTACCTGAGTGTTGACAATTATCACATTGCTCTACATACCTTTGGGCATCCTTAAAGATAGTCGACCAATAAAAACTTGATTAGTAGACTTTCTAGGTTGTTCTATTTGACTATAATGTCCTTCAACAGGTCTAACATGACAATGCTCTAAGATTTCTTGTCCTTCTGAAGTTGGGACACATCTCCTCATAATTTGATTTGCATAAATTTTAAATAAGTAGGGGTCCTCCTAAAAATAATTCTTGAAATCCGAAAAGAACTTTCTCTTGTAATGATAAGACATTCCCTTTGGTAGAACTTTACCTGTCCAAAAATTGGCTATGTCAACAAACCATGGAACATCTAAATCACTTACCTTTTCAATGTCGTAAAGATGCTCCTCAGGAAATTAATCATTGATCTTGGCTTCATCAAGCTTTTCTAAATTTGGATTCTCTAAATGAGATAAATGGTCAACTGCAAAGTTTTCAGCACCCTTCTTATTACGGATCTCAAGATCAAACTCCTGTAACAGTAAAATCCATCGAATTAATCTAGGTTTTGCATATGATTTAGTGAACAACTAACACAAAGTAGAGTGGTCAGTACAAATAATGACTTTTGATAATATCAAGTAAGATATAAATTTGTCAAACGTAAAAACCACAACTAGTAACTCCTTCTTCGTAGTTGTGTAATTCTCTTGAATGTCCGTGGGAGTCTTACTGGCGTATTAAATAGGCTAAAAATGCTTGTCTTTTTGTTATCCAAGAACTGCGCCTATTGCAAAATCACTTGCAACACACATTAGTTCAAAAAGAATAGTCCAATTTGGTGCCACCATGATTGAGGCATTGGTCAATTTTTTCTTAAGAATGTTAAATGCTTCTAAACATTCTTGAGTAAAAATAAAGGACACATCTTTTTCAAGCAACTTAGTTAAAGGCCTAGCAATCATAGAAAAGTCCTTAATAAACCTCCTATAAAACCTGGCATGCCCTAAAAAACTCATAACTGCCTTAATTGAAGTTGGGGGTGTCAATTTAGAAATAGTTTCAATTTTTGCTTTATCTACCTCAATCCCCCTACATTAGATTTTGTGCCCTAAAACTATACCCTCTTGCACCATAAAATGACACTTTCCCAATTTAACACCAAATTGGTCTCCTCACAACGTCTAAGCACTCTTTTTTAGATTATGAAGGCATAAATCAAAAGAATCACAAAAAATATAGAAATCATCCATGAATATCTCCATAATATTTTCCACAAGTTCATAAAAAATTGCCATCATACACTGCTAAAAAGCAGCGAGTGCATTACACAATCCAAAAGGCATTTGACAATACACAAACGTATCATAGGGACAAGTAAATGTCATCTTTTCTTAGTCCTCTGGAGCAATAGGAATTTGAAAGTAACTAGATAAGCCATCTAAGAAGCAATAGTACATGTGCACAGATAGTCGCTTAAGCATTTGATCCATGAAAGGTAAAGGAAAATGATCTTTCTTTATGGCATCATTCAACTTTCAGTAGTCAATGCATACTCTATACTTGGTGACGATTCTTATGGGAATTAACTTATTCATCTCATTTAAAACAACTGTCACTCCTCCTTTCTTGGGTACTACCTGTACAGGGCTCACCCACGAACTATCAGAAATAGGGTAAATCACTCTTACATTAAGTAAATTAATTACCTAAGCTTTTACAACTTCCTTCATGTTAGGATTTAGTCTCTTTTATGGTTACATAACTAGTTTGGAATCATCATCCATGAGAATTTTATGTGTGTAGAAAGAGGGACTAATTCCTCTTATGTCTGAGATTTTCTAAGCAATTGCCCTATTGTGTTCCCTAAGTACAGTTAAAAGTTTTTCTTTTTGCTCCTTTTTCAGATTAGATACTATAATTACTGAGAGTTTTGAATCTTTTCCCTAGAATGTATACTTTAAATGCTCATATAGTTTTTTCAACTCTAATGTAGGTGGGTCTTCAGTGGATGGTTTTAATTTGTACTCCTTACTTGTATCAATCTCCTGAAAGGCTTTCTTCCTTATCATTGGTGTATTAGCCTCTAGATAGGCTACTTGCTCACTCCTTACATCTTCCTCCTAGCTTGTCTTCTCACCTTTAATAAGACAATGCTCTAACGGATCTTGAGAGATAATTACCTGCATATAATCAAAAATAAAAAATCAATAGAATTAATGAAATAAGAAGTGTCATATTGATCAAGTGAGTGTTTAAAAGCATTAGAAATTTTAAAGGTAACTTCTTCATCCCCAACCCTTAAAGCTAATTTACCTGTACTGACATCAATCAAAGCTTTACCTGTAGCTAAAAATGGTCAACCCAAAATCAATGGAACCTCAACATCAACATCCATATCAAGTATGACAAAATTAGCTGAAAAAATGAATTTGTCTACCTTAACCAACACATCCTTAATGATACCTCTAAGGTATTTAATTGACCTATCAGCTAATTGAATGCTCATCTTAGTTGGTTTAGGCACCCCTAATCTTAACTTAGCAAATAATTTATAAGGCATTAGGTTTATGCTTGCACCTAGATCAGCTAAAGCCCTATCAATTACCAAATCACCAATAAGATAGGGGATAGTAAAACTCTCTGGATCTTTGAGCTTTCGAGGTAACTTATTTTGCAAGATTACTGAACACTTCTCATTAAGGATCAACATAGATAACTCTTTAAGTCTTTTCTTGTTGGCTAGGAGTTCCTTAAAAAATGTCGCATAATTGGGCATTTGCGAAAGAGCTTCAACTAATGGTAAGTTAATGTGAAGTTGCTTAAAGAGTTCAAAAAACTTACCATAATACTCATCTAAGTGATCTTTTTTAAGTCTCATGGGATATGAAATGGTAGGTTTGAATTCCTTAATCGGCTTAGGATGTACATCACTTTGGTCTTGGATCTCTTCTACACCCTTTTTCTCAACTTGAGCTTTAGGTTTAGCTTGTAATTCTTTTTCATTCCTAAGGGTGATCGCCTTCACATGTTTCTTAGGATTTGTCTCTGTATTACTAGGCAAACTCTCTAAAATCATTTTAGCAAGTTGTCCAATTTGATTCTCTAAATTATGGATGGAAGCTCCTTAATTTCTCAACATTATTTCATGATTCTTTAAAGTGACATCTTGAGCTTAGAGTCGAGCATCGAAAGCTTAAATTAATTTGGTCATTAGCTCTTCCAAATTTGATTTCTTCTCTTATTGTGGTTGTTGTTGTTGTTGTTGGTACCTTGGTGGAGGATTATTCCTTTGTTGCTTTTAGTTCCCCTATGAGAAATTTAGGTGGTTTCTCCATCCTGGATTATAGGTGTTACTATAAGGGTTATTTTGTGATATTAGAAAATTTCCCATATAGTCCACTTCCTCTTGTTGCATTTCAAGCACATTAGGAAAATCTTGGCTTTTATGTTCCATTCCACACAAGTCACATTACTTGATCCATTTGGGATGCTAAAACTAATCCGTCAATCTTCCTATTCAAAGCTTCAACTTGACTTGCTAAAGTAATGATTGAATCAAGATTATACATACCAGCAGGTTTCTTACTCTTTGAATTGGTTTGCCACTGATATCCGTTCATTGTCATCTCCTCAATTAATGGTTAAGTTCCATATGGTGTCTTATTACTAAGAGAACCTCCTACTTCTGCATCTATCATTTGATGAGTTGTTTGATTTAATCCATAATAAAATGTCTGAATCTGAACCTAAGTATCCAACCCATGTTGTGGACACTTCTTTAACAAATCTTTGAATCGTTCCTACATCTCATAAAGTGACTTTAAATCAGATTGAGTGAACGATGAGATATCATTCCTTAATTTTGTCGACTTCACAAGTGCAAAATACTTCAACAAGAACTTCTCTATCATCTAGTTCCATGTAGTAATAGAATTTTTAAAAAGTGAGTTCAACCTCCATTTAGCTTTTTCCCTTAATGAAAATGGGAATAACCTTAAACAAATGGCATCATCCATAGCTCCATTGATCTTGAAAGTGTCACACATCTCCAATAGATTAGCAAGATGGGCATTTGGATCCTCATCTGGAAAACCATAAAAATGTACTAACTGCTGTACAATTTGTATGATATTTGGCTTAATATCAAAATTATTGGCTGCAACAGTGGGTCTCACGATGCTTGTTCCAGTATCTATCATAGTAGGTCTGGAGCAGTCAAATATAGTCATTTGGCGATCTGCCATGACTGCTATCTCTTGATTATGCTCGACCTTCTCTTAATGCTTTTGCTTTAAACTTTGATGGAAAGTTCTCTCTATTTTAGGGTTTTCAAGTTATAGCTCAGTTGTGCTGCTTCAAGTCATACACTGCTAAAGTCCCTAAAAAGAGTAAAGACCACAACAAAAGAAAAAAATGAAACTAAAACAAAAAAGGTAAAACAAAAAAATTACGAAAAAGAAAAATTGGCTAAATTAATAGATATAAAGTGTTCCTAATATTTTAGTTCCCCGAAAATGGGTCCAAAAACTTGATACAATCAGAGGCCAACACCTATAGATTGAGTAGACAAGTGCACCTATCGAGTATAGTATAACATAGGAGTATCGAGTCTCAATCTCTCAAGGACTAAAAGTACTAGTATTAGCTCTTTCTCTATTATTTAACTAGTAAATTTAAGTGAATTAACTAAATAATTAAAAAATTAAAATAAAATAATTCAACAAACTAGAATAATGAAAATATGAACAAGAGAGTGGGAAAAAGGTGACAAATATGACAAATAGTACACAAGTATTAAATCTCTCTAAGACTTATTAAGAAATTAATTTTCCAACAATACAATCTAATTCAATATTTATGGAATCGTGAAAATCCCTTTAGTATGTTAAAATCCTTTTCAAGATAATTAACATCTAATTCTTGGTTGATTAGTTGGAATCTCTTCCTAATTAAACCCCTAAAATTGCATTGTAGTTCCCTTGAATTTAACTATTAGGTTTGACCCTAATCCAAAGGATATATGTTATCCTATATTAGGGTTACATGCAACTCCTTTCAATCGTGCTAAATCTATACAATAACTTGATTTTTCAATCTAAGTTTAAACAATTGTAAAACAAGAATCAATATTCCAGACATATCAATTCAAGGAAATAAAGAGCAAACACAATTGAATGCACTTGAAAAGATTGTATTATCTAAAGAAAATAATAATTTAAAACTCATCTTAGGGTTCATCATACCCAAATATTGAGCTAATTTAGTTCATAATAGAATTATCAGCCAACATCAACATAAAGAAAAAATAAAATAGAAAAGTTTTTATGATAAAGCACTTGTAGCCTCTAATTCTCTTAACCTTGATGGATGACTGATAATTCTCTTCTTTTGGATAACTTATTCTCTAAAAAAAAAAAAATCAAACAAGAACTTTTTTTTTCTTAGGATTCTCCTCCTCCTATTTACATTCCTCTACTCCCTCCTCAAAATAGGAAAAATATCTTCTTTCACCATTTAGAAAAAAAAAAAAAACCTAATAATAAACCCTTCTTTAAGAGAGGACTCGATGAGCTACCCAATCTACACGGATTCTTTCCCAATTGTATTAGGAAAAGACTGAAATTCTGTCTGAAAAATATCAAAACTGGTCCCGGAATTGTTAAATTTTTATTTGGCCCTTGAACTTTTGAAACTGCATAATTCCACCAAAAAAACTCCCATAATTTATCAATCAGCTCCGATTTTTAGAATTTCCTATAAAATTACAAAATACAAGCCAAAAGTGAGACATCATCTAGTATTTTTTCCAAATTAGACTCAATTAACAATAAAACTAATCCTAAAAATACTAAAAATAAAGAACTATCAATCATCTGTCATGGTTGGCTCAGTCTCTGTCACATGACCCTAGATTTCCCCATCACCTACTTCCTTAATGGAGTTTATAATCATGCTCTTAATATCCTCCAATTTTATCCCTACATAAGTAGCCTCAGTGAACTTACATGGCCCATGGCCTAGTATACTCCCATTTTGAGTCCACAAAGGGTGCACTTGCATCATCAAATTAGATCCTTTCTTTACATGATCCTCCTCAATGGCTCAAAAATTCTGATCCAGCAAGTATTACTCTTATTGCTCGTCAACGACCTTCTCTTTATTATTTCATGGCTATATAGATTGAGGGCCATACAGAACCATAAATTAGCTTGACTTTTGGTTGTCTTTTGTCTTTGTAACCTATCTGCATTTCTTTCTTTCTTTCTTCTTCTTCTTCTTTTCATCCTCATCTCTTAATGAATCAATATTTTTGATAACCCAATTTACCTACTCCCATATGGAAAAGCCTTTTCAAGCTCATATACATCATCATCTGATGGCTTTTTACACTCAATGGTCTCTTCCTCAACCTTTTCGGTGACTTCCTTTTCCTTCACAAAGAAATTAGACAATGGTCCATGAAGATCCCTTACTTTCAATTTTATCCCCTTGCCATAGTACCTAAGTCCTCTTTGAGTTGTATGAATAGGAATTTCAGGAAATTCTAACACAATAGTGGAATTCTTCCCTAACCCCTGGTCCAACAGAAAGTTCATGTTCTTCATAATTCCTATCACTTTAGGATCAAACCATATGTCAACGACTTTGATGGCCTAAAACCCTCTAATGTGCAATATAGCCACACTTGGTGTCGACACAATTTCTCCAAACTCTGTACAAATAAACACTATCTTACCTTTGTAGAGAATCTTAACTTTCTAATGCACAGTAAAAGGCATACCTCTCAACGGATGATATCACGGTCTTCTCAATAAAAATGAGAAAGTGATTGGAATGTCTAAGATTGTAAATTTCACCACTGCCTTCATAACTCTTGTCTTCACCATTGTCATAAACACATTGGAAGCTTGCCTCCTGATATCAATATAGGCCTAAATGATGTTGTCTGATGCCTCCAAGTCTTTTTTTGACAACCTAAACTTATGCAATAGCTTCAAAAGGTAGATGTCAATTTCAAATCCATCGTAAACCATCACACATGGAATGCACTTGCCCTTCACTTTGACCCGAATGAACAAAGCCAAATTATCATCTTTCTTGGTAGCAGATCTTCATCTAAAAAGGTGAATTTTCCTTTATGGGAGACTAAAGTAACAACATCTTTCAGAGTGGCATTAATGGAAATGATAAGATTAGACAAGCTTCCACAATAGCTTTCTTATGCTCTTGAAAAGTAATTAAGCTTGTATACATCTGATTGAGACTTTGCCAACTAAAAGAAATGAAAGCAAAAAGGACATTCAGCCTAGGTGAGGTAATAACTGGTGGCCTAGTAAAAAACCTCTTGATTTCATCAAATACCATATAGTTTTTCATCATTCCATAAAAACTCTTTTTGGCCCTTAAGGTTAAGCAAAGTCCCCAAATATTCAATTGCACAATAGTATTAGAAATGAACCAGCTCAATAAATTGATCTGACCAATTAACCTTTGTAGTCCTTTTGTAGTAAATAAAGGCTTTGCTTTTAAGATTGCCTTGGCCTTATTCTAATCAATCTCAATGTCTCTTTGATGAACCAAAAAGCCAAGAAATTTACTAGCCAAAATTTCAAACATACACTTTAGAGGGTTTGTTTTTAGCTTATGCTCCCTTATTCGCTCCAATGATTTTATGAGTTTGTTAGGTGATGTTCTTCATTATGGGACTTTACCATTACATCATTAATGTAAACCTCCACAGTTTTCCTGATCATGTCATGGAAGATACAATTCATTACCCTTTGATATGTAGCCCTAATTTTTTATACCAAAGGAAGTAACAACCCATTCATAAGTACCAATTGGTCTTGGGCACCTAAAGGCTATTTTGCTCACATCTTCCTCAGTAATTCTATTTTGGTTGTAATTAGATTGCCCTTCATAAAGCTAAGAATCATGTTATAGGTTGTTGCACTTGCCATCATATTGACAATAGGTATAAGATACTCATCCTTGGAAGTAGCTACAATCAGGTTTCTAAAATCCATGCAAATCCTTAACTTCCCATTCTTTTTAATAACTAGGATGATGTTAGAGAGCCACTAGACATAAGTGGCCATTTAGATGAACCCAATGACCAAGAGTCTATTTATCTCTTCCTTAACAAACTTCCTAACTTATTTGGATATTCTCATCATTGGTTCCTTGAATGGGCAAAATCCTTATTTAATGAGTAAGAAATGCTTTGTGAATGATTGTTCTAAGCCCAAAATTTCAAAATAATCTCAAGCAAAGCAGTCCTTATACTTTTTTCAATAATGCAATAAACTTAGTTGCAAATTTCATATTCAGCTTCACACTTATGAATATTGATTGAAGTAGGTTCTTAATCCCTAAATTTACTTCATTTAGGGGATCTTTGGTCTTGATTGGTTGATCATTAAGCTTCTTGGGTGCAATTTAGAGTCTAAGACTCATAACTTAGTTGTATGATCATCTCGTTCATTCTCTTAGATGTACTCAATAGTGGCTATTAAGTTGTGCTCCAAGATTAACCTGTTGATCCTCTTGAAGCATTTCATTATCTTAGCCAACTTAACCATCAGAATTTATAATCAATAAACAATCTTCTACATTAACAAATGTTGGTTACTTAAGTTTTGACATGAGGACCTTGATCTGGTCAAGTCTTGAGAAAGTTTGATCTTGGGATGCTCCCTTTACAATATTCTTGAAGTTCACCTCAACTCGATACATGCTGCATAGACTAAGTGAATTGATTTAGTGAATGGATTAGGCTCTTCATGGATCACTTTTATCTCACCATTGGGCCTTTAAACCTACATTATTTGACACTTCTATCTCACCATCGGGCCTTTAAACCTACATTATTTGATACTTTTATCTTACCATCGGGCCTTTAAACCTATATTATTTGATGTAAAGATGTTGTGATAGCACAATTAGCATGTATTCAATCTCTTCCTTGTACATATTATAGTTCTCGTCTACATCAACCTCAAAAAGCATTCTCTAGTGGTGTATTGTCCAATCTTTAAATACATCTCCATATACCATCGAGCAAAGTCTCTCCCCTGAGTAAAGTCCCTTATTAACATATCAACCCTTTTGACTTAATCTTTGAAGAGGCCAATCGTCATGTGTGATTAACATTCTCAATTCATTATCCATGAACACTCTATTAATTGGGACGGAGTTGAATTCAACTCTTACATACAGTGGTCGAATATGATGTGTTTTATAGAGTAGTGGTTACTATAAATGACCATAGCTACCTTGTCTTCAGCCTTATCATTCAAACTTAGGCAAATTAAATCCCTTTCAAGCATGGCTTTTTGCCCAAAAATCACATGGTAATAATAGACACACCATATTTACCTCGACATTTTCTTTAGAGGTGTTGGGCAATCCCTCCTTGGGTAGCTACTCTTTAGGCTTATTGGACACCTAAACCTTCATAAATTCACACTTATTGTGGTAGATTTCCATGTCATAAGGCTTTGACTTATTATTGAGCTTGTAAATTTTCTTACACAACTCAAGCTTTTCCTTCTCATATTTTGCCTTGAACTCTTTAATCTCTTCATCACGTCGAGCTCTTACTGCTTTTTAAATATTTCTACAGGCCTTGAATTCATCTAACTTACCTTAAAATTGTTGCTTTTGCCTTTGGAACCTCTTTTTTTGAGCCTTAGTTAGTTGGGTTTATGTTAGTCAGCTAAAGGCAAGACGGTTAAAGACATCCTTCTTTAGACTATGTTTTTCCCACTTGTTGGTTGTCATCAGGTTTGGTTGAAAGGTCTTCTTCTTTGGCTAATCTACTAACCTTAGCTTTAGTCGATTAACCTTAATGATCTGCCTCGTTAATGATTTTGAGCCACTTGGGTGTTGGTTGCCCATTTACCCCTTTGTAACTCTCCTCTTAGGGTACTCGCCTACTCTTGTATTTCACACCACATGAAAATATAAAATATATGAGTGTTTATAAGAGTCATGTCTTTACTGCCTTTGGCATTCTCCTTTACTCTTGGCCATTTCACTTTTAATCACAGGTTAGAACTCAGTGTGACAAGTAGGGTAGATAAGCATTATCCCTTCAAACCTTTTTTCCTTAGCTAAAGGAGATGGGGAATTTTCCTTTGTCATAAGCTTTTGATAGAGTTGGTTGAATGAGGGACATAGTCACCTTTGGAAATGGTTCAGTCTCCATAAGGGCTTTGTTCATTTCAAGAAACATGATCCTCCTTTCCTCAATGGCCTTTTGAATGACATTACTAAACTTTGTATAATTCTTGGTCGAATGCCTACATACATTATGATATTTGTAATAGTCTTTCCCTTTTCTCTCGTCTAATAGGGGGATAATGTGGCCATCTAAAAGCTTGAGTGGACCATCCTTCACTAAATAATCAAATATCTCATATACCTTTGTTAAGTCAAATGAATATTCCTTTACAATCTACCCAATCTTTTGCTTGGCCTTCCTTTTTTTCTATGGTCTTGGTTTGGCTAATGTTAGACACTTATAACCTTTGCCTGACACTAATTCAACTATATTGGGTTTTACTGGTAGCATGGCTATGATGGCACATTTGACTGGAAGGTTACTGGAAATTGAATTGAGGCAAAACACCTCCTTCTTGGTCGAATGATGAATTGCCATATCCTTATGGATTTGGGAGGATCCCTTGCTCGATGTTGCTTGGGTGATGAAGTATTGCCCTAGCTCCCTTTGAGTGTATTGTCTTCGAGTGCTTGAGGTCTTTGCTGGGAATCTCCTGTCTAGAATTAGGGTATGCCTTCCTTCTAATAGAGTAGTTAATCGATAGAGGCAACTATTCATTTAATCTATCACCAATTAGATATCCTTCTGGGTAACCCTATTGTCCTCTACTAATGGCCCAATGACCATGGCTATTTGATTGATCATGTTGTTAAACATTATGTGATTTTTTTTTTATCTCATTTGACTAGTAATTTAGGAATAATAACCAACCAATAGAACAGGTTGTTTGGGCATAAAAGTACGCATTTGATAATTAGCATGTTCATCCCTTGAGTTGGATAATTAGCTTGTGAGTTCTCATTCTATTAATTATTGGACATGGTGACTATGGCTTCTATTTAGGCGACTTTCTCTTTCAATTAGTCTAATTCCTCCTACAATGTGTGATATCTAGTCTCTACTGGCACACATTGTCCGATCGAGGATGCTAAAAAAATGTTACCCCTAAAATAATCAAGAGTAAATTTTATTATTTTTAGGTCTAATTGTCAGGTACTGTCAGCATTAAAAATCTCAAATAACAAATGATTAACTTGGGTTAATCGGATCTTATATGTACCCAATAAATCCGTTAATCAAAAGATTGAGTATATAAGCGAAATACTGTCAACTCAAATAGTATTTAGACAAAAACACAGTCAACCAAAGAAATTCTTAAGAGAGTAGAAGAAGAAAAGAAAGGAGAGGTTTTGAAAAATATGCAGTCTATTACTGTATAAAATTTGGAACCCCTATTCTTAGTGTTGCAATTGCTTAAATATAAGTATCAAATAAGAATCCTATTAAGATAATAATTCTAATCAGAATGAAAATACAATATAGGTAATATAGATCTATAACTTTTATCCAAATATTACAATTGGCTAAAGTCAGACCTATAAGACAATGCAGTTATTGAAATCTAAAGACTTATAACAGTGGGTAGAGCCAAAGGCCATAAGACAATATATGATTTGTAGCCTAAAAGCCCACCAAAATAAAGCTAGGTGTACATAATAACAAACCCAGAAAATTCATCTTCTAATGGCATCACGAAACATACCACCACCTATTGTCCTACTAAGATTTCCTTTACAAGCACCATCAGTATTTATTTTGACCTAGCATTCTCTTGGGGCAACCTAACCAATCAATTAGTATGGAGAATTCATCCCTTGTAAATAATGAAAATTAATTGCATAGTTTCAAGCATAAATACATTGGTTAACCTGGGCAATAATCAAATTGACCTTAGAAACAACATGGGGAGTATTAAGATGAAAAATAAATTCATTTCTCGAGTTCCATAACCACAAACTACCTATACAAAGAATTAAAGCACCATGTAAAGACTCCAAACCCTTATAAACCAACATGGAACTCAACGTAATCCAATCTCTAACTTGAAAAGTTTTAAAGTAGTTTAGCTAATTAGCATCCCATAGAGATTGCTAAACTTCTTAAGCTAATGGACAATTTTGCATTATGTGTAAAATAGACTCAACCGTATGACCACACAAGGAACAAAAGGAGTAAAAAATAAAACCTTGACGGGCTCTCTCCATATTGGTCATCAACCTATTGTGCATCATCAACCAGAGAAAAATATAAACACGTTGTTGTATCCTCATCCTTCAAAACTTTAACAAAATAAGATCTAAAATATCCAAGGTACTGAGGAATTACTCGACAAAGTCCTTTGCCTAAAAATACTATCATGATATTAGATAAAGATATACTAACCATCTATTGGCAAATATTAGATGCCAAAAAATGATGAAATTCCTCCCATCTCCATCCAACGTTTTTATACCAAAAATCAGCTACACATTTTTTAAGAGCCTAATTGATTTCTTTAATAGCCTGGTCAATAATTGAAGATTAAGAGAGCCATTTATCCTATCAAAAGTAGGTGGAAATAACATTGTTACCTGCAACATGCATACCTTTCTTAACAAGCTCAGCACCAAGCGTTCATCCTTTCTAAACATTTGAGAAGTACTAATGATGTACAAAATGTTGGAATTTTTTGTATGGGCTAATATTAATTATGGATTTGTTTTAATTATTTATAAAATGGACTGAATAATATAGTTTATTAATTAGTAGGTAAGCCCAATTAAATTGAGTTATGGGCTTGGGACACTTTTTGTGAGCCGATATGGAAGACGGTCAGTGTAGGTCTATTTTAACATGGACATATGATGGGTGAGCATGTTAAAATCCATTATAAATAGGCTAAGTCTCCTCTCCTGCCTTTATAATCCTAACCCTAGTTGCTACACCCATTATAGCCATCTTGTGAGAAGGTCAATAAGAGGAAGACTTAGCTTTCATTTTCAACCCTTCTGATCTATTATCCCAATGTTCAATTTTCAGTGATCGCAATTATGGTGTAGAATAATTTAGGATCTAACGCACAAGCAGGTTTGCAATTTGTTTCCGCTTAACTGTTAAATTGTTGTTTTAAATTTATGTACTAGATCCAAAATTCTTACATGTGATATCAGAGCTTTGGGGTTGTACATGATTTAGAACCCTAAATCTTTTATATTATTAATTAAAAAAAAATTTTTGGCCGGAGCAAGGGATCCCACCATTAGTGAATTACGTTTGATATATTTAATTTGATTTTACCGTCACAAGCTATTCATTTAGCTCAGATGGTTGGTGACCACGTTATTTGCATAAGAGGTCGCGAGTTTGAAACCAGCACTCGCTAAATCCTTTCATTTCTGTCAATTTTTTTCTCTCTTTTCTTTCCTTCTCTTCTGTATTTTTAGTCCATAACCCAGTAAACAAAGCTTTTTTTTTTGTTCCAAACCTAACGCACAAACAAAAATACATGGGAACCATCGTATTCTACACGTGCACGTTATTGTTAAACCCGAACTTCAACACCAACCAATGAACCGATTTGCCCAAATTCAAGTCCTCGTACCCGCATAAGCCTTGAGGACCAATGGATCTGTTGAGGGTATTGAAGAAGAAAGTATCGCAGAGACAGGTGTCGGATTTGGGTGAGAATAGGAAAGAGTAAGAATAGTCGACAACGTAGAAATCAGAGGATGTGGCAGCGGACTTGGTGAGGACAAAAGGGTTGTTTTGGAGGCCGGATTGAGAATGTGGGCATGGAGTTGAGTGAGTTTAGAAAGGGAGTTGTAGTGTTGAACGAGAGATACCAACTGGTACCGGTACCCGAAAATGGTGGGCATACCTGCCTCTTTCTTCTTAAAGCCAAACCCAAACCGCTTCACCTCCTTCCTCGACTCATCGAAGAACCAACCTCCTTACCTCAATCTTTTCTCCTTATTCTCTCTATCGCTATATTATTATTTAGCTTCCAAGGTACTGTTTTTTGGTCGATCATCATCTCGGCTTGATAAATGAATTTGCTTTGTTGATTTGATCATGTTCAATTTTGATAATTTGTCATCTGATCATCTTCCAGTTGATCAGTTTTCTAGTTTTGCTTTTGATCACTGAGTTAATTGTGTTTCTGATAGCTTATTATTATTATTATTAATATTATTAATATTATTATTAAATTGAGTTTTTGTTAGTTTTGGTAAAAAAAAGGATTTGACGACTTCATTGATGATTAGTGTGATAATCAATCTATGCATCTTATATCCATATGCCAAATTGAGGTTCGATGATGATGATGATGATGTGTACGATATAATTATGAGGAGTAGGAAGATATCACATGGAATTCTTCTTTGATTATCCGTTACTTGCTCTTGAGATAATTAAAGTAGTTGTGTGACATTAGTTGTTATTTTAGTGTTGCACTTTTGTATGTGCATTTGACTCATATTCGGTCTATCAACTTGAGTGAAGTATGATATGAGTGTTTATATAGTTCGATAAGAGATGTGTATACAATTCTGAAGTACTAATGCTGCTTCCTTGAATAAATTTTATCTTCTCATCTTGTTCTTTGAACATCTTCATTCCTCTTCCTTTTGACTAGATTATTCAAATCATTTTTTTTTTGTTGATATTGCGAACAAGATCAGTGATGGCTCCATGTCCAATCCAAGATTGGTTTTCTATAACAAAAAAAAAAAGAGGGTTGAAACCGTGATGCGTGTTGTGGGTCTCGAACCCACGACCGCAGGACTTAAACCCTAGCGCTCAACCAACTCAATTGAATAGATTATTTGTTAATTTCTTATGCGGACAAATATTTAGATAAACAAACTATATTCATGTTCATCATGGTACATTTTAATTTTATTTCAATAATTATTAATACATGCATACATATATATATATATATATATATATATATATATATATATATATATATTAATTTTAGGTGGCTTATATACAGTTAATTGTCAATTTATTATTTAGTGATATTAATTTTGTGATAAAATAAATAAAATTGCTAACAAATATTTGTTTTGCACATATATGAGATCATGATCATGTGTTTTAAAATTAAGGTATATTGTGTTTGGTATCTTGTATATTTTTTGAAATATTTATTTATGTTTGGTATGTATTTTAATTGGCCTTTTATAAATCTCTGATTAAAAATAATTTTATGAGTTGATATGGGTATTACCGCCAAAGTGTGGCATGCATTGAAATTCGAAGAGTAATCTTTAATTTTTGCGAAGAGATAATTTCAAATTAATGCATATAATAACCTGCCCAAAGGGGGTTATTACATGCATTGATTTTGAGAGTGCTTGTTAGAATGAAGAGATAATTTTGAATTAATGTACATAATAACCAACCAAAATAGGGTTATTAGATGCATTAATTTTGGGAGTGCTTATTGAAATGAAGTTATTTATGCTTAGAGTTGCATTAGTCTAGAGAGTCTGTCTGCCCAAAGGGGATAGATTTCTCGAAACTGGTATGAACTCAATTGTGTGCTTCATAACTAGAAATTCTATTGCATGTACATGTTCTGCCCAAAGGGGAATATGTAGTGATGCCAGAATTTTCTAAATTATGTAAATTATATGTTTAATTTTGTATATAGCCCAATTTTAATACGTGTTTTTGTTTTGGGCAAACAGTCTCTTTTAATCTCAACAATAGTACTGCAAGTGTTGAACTCTTGACTAGTACAAAATTTAAGAGGTGGAAATAGGACATTCAGTTTGTTTTGGGAATGAGTCAGATAAAATATGCTCTTTATGAGGATGAGCCTACTAAACCCACTCGTGAAAGCAATATCAAAGAAAAAGAAAATACAACCATAGTGGAGTGTAAGGGATTACATTCTAAATATGGTTCACCTTCAAACCAAACTTAGGGATCTTAAACTTGATTTATGTTTCTATTTTAGATAAGATTGTATATCAGCTTAACATTGAAGTTTGAATTTTGTCTAGTTTTGGAGAACACCTATTATGTTCCATCTTTTAGGAGAACTTGGTTTTTATTTCTATTTTGGATAAGATTGGATATCATTTTGCTATTGGTAATGGAAGAGCTTATATGTTTTCATATTCTAAATTGATCGGTGAATGTGTTTTGTTCGATAATTTATATAGATTGTGTTTGGATGATGCAAGAGATTGTGAACCTTCTTGTGAAGCCAACGTTGTGACCAAATGATCCTTAATTAAAGAAAATCCTTGTCATTGTGGCACGAACATTTAGGTCCTATATCTAGAAAAAGAATTGAAAGACTAGTGAAAGATGACATTCTTCTTTCTCTTGATTTTGAGGATCTTGATGTTTGTATAGACTGCATAAGGGGTAAATTGACTAAGAATAAAAGGGAAGGTGTTAATAGAAGTTCAAATATTCTAGAGATTATTCATATTAATATTAGTGGACTTTATTCACCTACTATTTGTGGTAATAAATATTTCATTACCTTCATTGATGACTTTTTCACATTATGCTATTTATACTTGATAAATGAGAAATCCGATGCCATTGAGATGCTCAAAAATTTCAAAACTGAGGTTAAGAAATAATTAGGAAAAGTCATTAAAATTGTGAGTTTTGATCGTGGTGTGAATATTATAGCAATTATAATGAGACTTTTTCCCCTATTTGCTCTAAAGATTCCTTTAGAATAATTATGGTCTTGGTTGCACATTTTGATTTAGAGTTGCATCAAATGGATGTCAAGACGACATTCTTAAATGGTGATTTGGGTAAGAAAGTTTATATGGTGCAATATGAGGGTTTTAAAGAAAATGGTAAAGAACACATAGTTTGTGAGCTAAAAAAATCTATTTATGGTTTTAAACAATCTTCTCGTCAAAGGTATCTCAAATTTGATGAGATAGTCACTTAACTTGATTTTACAGAGAATAAGATAGATCAGTGCATTTACCATAAGATCAGTGGGAGTAAATTTATATTTCTTATTCTCTATGTTAATGATATTTTGCTGGCTAGTAATAACATGGGGATGATTTATAAGACTAAGTAGTTACTCTCTAGGGCTTTTGATATAAACGATTTTGGAGAGACATCTTTTGTCTTGGGTATTAAGATTCGTCGTGATCGGTCCCATCATTTATTGGGTCTTTCTCAAAGGGCCTATATTGATCGTATGCTCAGTAGATTCAATATGCAATCTTACAAATGTGGTGATACTCCTATAGTGAAAGGAGATAAATTCAGTAAGGAGCAGTACCCTAAAAGTGATATAGAGAAACAAACCATGAATAATATTGCTTATGCAAGTATAGTTGGCAGCTTGATGTATGGCCAGGTGTGTATAAGACCAGATATTACATACGTTGTTGGTGTTCCTGGTCGATATCTTTCTAATCCTAGGTGAGATCATTAGGTAGTTGTTAAGAAGGTAATGAGATACTTGCAAAAGATAAAAGATTATATATTGGTTTATAGACATGTGGATAATCTTGAAGTGGTGGGGTATTCAAACTCTGATTCTGCAGGTTGTAAAGATGATATGAAATCCACTTTAGGTTATATTTTTATGCTTGTCGGTGGTGTTGTTTCGTGGAAGAGTGTTAAACAAACACTTATAGCTTCTTCTACTATGCAAGCTGAGTTTGTTGCTTATTATAGTGCTAGTACACAAGCTATATGGTTGAAGAATTTTATTTTTGGATTGCTTGTGGTTGATTCTATCGCTAGACCACTTCGAATCTATTGTGATAATAATGTTGTTGTGTTCTTCTCTAAGAATAATAAAAGTTCGAGTAGTTCTAAGCATATGAAAATTAAATATCTTGTAGTCAGAGACTTAGTAAAGAAAGAAGACGTTGAGATTTGGTATGTCAGTACTGATTTGATGTTAGCTGATCCTCTAACCAAAGGACTTAGACCCATAATTTTTAAGAAACATGTTTGTGATATGGGTGTTGTGGAGTCTTTTGATGTGCTTAGCTAGTGAGAGTTTTGTGCTTGTAATTGAACGTCTAAGTTAAATAATTTTGTTGCATTGCTTATTCATATTTATTTATATGAGTTAAGCATTTTGTGATTGTTTGTTATGTGTATGTGCACATCTATATATATAGCATGCTATGAGTTGTGTGTGATGTGCTTAAGATTAGTGTGATTATCTTAAACTATATTGGTTTTCAATTGTGTTTCTGGAAACAAAGGCTAAGGCATATATTGTGTGTGTATTTCCAAAATGGAAATAAAAGCCTTATTGTGAAGCCATGTGAATTTC
>CATIWR010184405.1:0-13398 GCA_949677035.1 Omphalea diandra | reverse complement strand
TAGAAGGAGTTTTATGCATTTTACTACTTAATATATCTATATTTTCATATGTTTAATTTGATTGATTATGTGATGAGTTGAATTCATTTTGTTTTTGAGGTTTTCTATATTTCAAATGTTGAAATCAATCATCACAAATCATATACTCTATACTAGGGTCAAATATGAAATTCTTAAATTTCTAACCCTAGTTTGTATGTTCAAATGTTTGAATTATTTTGTATTTATGTTTTTTATATATAAAATTTCCATGCAATTTATCTTTAATCCATTTATCTTCTTATGTGACATATTGTGATCAATTGTGTAAAATTACTTATGTTTGCTATTCTAATTTGAGTTTGTACAATTGACATATTTATGGACATTCCCTCTCATATTCTGCATTCTCTCTCTTATTCCCTCCTATTCCTCTCTTTTTGATCTTGACAAGACAAATGAGAGATATAATTTATTGAATATATAAAGAGGGAACATACAAAAAAGGAAGATAAAATTGTACAACATTTTTAATAAGCTAAAACAATGATCTTATTAGAATAACTAAGGAGCAATGTGGATTAAGGGGGAGCAATTTCATACTTATGATTTGAATCACTTCACAATCATTCTCTTAGGAGCATGCATAATTGATTCTTTATCCTTTGCATATTCAATCTAGATTGTCAAAATAAAAAAAGGGGAGATTATTAGACTAGGTTGTGTAAACCTAAGTCAAGACTCTCTTTTAATATTGACAATATAGATTAAAAGGTTATAATATCCATTTTAAGTGTTATTTTTACAGATATTAAGATAAAATCTCGTTGGAAGTTAAATAGAAATGATTAAAAGCCAAAAACTCAAAGTATAAAAATCTACTTTCAAAATTAACGACCGCGAATTGCAGTAGTGACCGCGAATTTGTGAAACAACATCTCCATGTTAGACAAATGATTTCACGGTGACAAATTAAGTCTAGAAGGAAAATAGCGACTGCGAATTTGAAGTAGCGACCGTGAATTTTAAGATCCATTATAAAGTTTCAACTGCTAATTTTTTAAGAGACCATTGGTTTAATGTCACGTAGACTAGCCGTTAGACACAATTCAAAACTAGCGACCGTGAATTCAGTGTTAACCGCGAATTTCATCTGATGAGCATTTAATACATGATATGCTTAACGCAACCTAAAGATTTAGACATAGTTTCTTTGTAACGTCTCTTTGGTGGTTATTGCTTATAAATACACCACCAAATGGACTTGATTGCAAGAGGATAACCAATGATATGTGCTAAAATTCTTGTTAAGTTAATTCTTAATTTTAACTCTTTATTTCTTTGTACATAGTTTGGTGTGAGCTTTAAACACCTTGGTTTAGATTTGAGAGTGAGCCCTTACTTAGAAAACTCTTATTTAAGTTTAAGAGTGAGCCTTATAAAACTCTTGTATAGGTTTAAGTGTTAACCTTAGGAAAACACTTGCAAAATTTGGTGTGAGCCTAAAACACTGTGTGAGTCTTGGAAAAACACTTATAAGGTTTGGTGTGAGCTTAAACACTAAATTGAGTGTGATATTGTAAAACACTAGTGATTGAGTGAAACACCTAATTGGTGTATTAAGGAGTGGATGTAGTATTGGTTAATACCCGAACCATTATAAAACTCTTGTGTTCATTCTGCTCCTACTCTTCCTCTAATCTTTCATTTTTGTGAGCTTCCTCCAAAATTAAAGGTTTAAATTTGACACCAATTCAACCCTCCTTGGTGCACTAGGGCCAATAATTGGAATGTTATGAATAGTATCCTAAGGTATATCAAGGGAACCTTAGGTGTTGCTTTATGTTATGGAGGATCAGACTTTATTATTAAAGGATATGTCGACTTAGATTATGAAGGTGATTTAGATAAAACAAATTTTCAACATGTCTGTGTTTACACTTGTTGGTAGACTTGTAAGTTGGAAATCAAAACTGCAATCAATTATGGCAACATCAACAATGGAAGCATAATATGTGGCAACTACGCAAGCTAGTAAAGAAGCAGTGTGGTTGAAGATGGTATTGGCAGAACCCGGGCACAAAAAGAGAAAAACATTCAAGTTTAGTGATAATCAGAGTGCCTTGCATTTTGCAAGATATCCAGCCTTTCATTCAAGGAAAAAAAATATTTGAGTTCAATACCACTTCGTTCAAGAGACAGTGGAAGAAGGAACCATCGATTTGCTGAAAATTCATACCAAAGACAACTTAGCAAATTTCATGACAAAAGCTATCAACAGTGACAAGTTTATCTGATGTTGATCCTCATGACCTAATAAAACATAAGTAACATCAAAAGGCATGATAGAAAGAATGGTGTGAAGATGTGATTGATCCTTAATCAAATCTTTAAGTGGAATATTAGTAATCAATTTAGTCAATTAAAAAAAGTATTGGAAGCAAATCCTTTATCCAAAAGGATTTAACCCCTCTTGATGAAGGAATGGAGCCTATAAATAGGCTTGATGGGCATAGCATGCAAAGTGGATAGCGAGATATGCAAGGGCACAAGTGCATGAGAGGCATAATGGTGAGGTGGAGCTGGTGAAATGATAATGTGATCTTTTCTTATGAGTGAAAAATATAGAGTGTGTTTCATATTTTAAGAGAGTATTATTGTTCTCTCCTTGAGTGATATAGAGAGAGATCTTTCATAGTAAAATTCTTCTATTCTTGCTCGTGGATTTTATCCAATTTATTTGGGATTTTTCATATTAAAATCTGTGTTTCAATTTCATTTTCTCAGTTATTTTAGTTGCAATTTACTCTAATTTGTTCACTATTTCAATCCTATAAATATATTAAGCAGCAACAGAAACATAATATATATAGAAGTGCATGCGAAAGGTTTTACAATTTCACATTGCGTGTGTGGTAAACGTGTATCCAAGAAAAATGATATATAGACAAACAGAAGTGAGGATGGTCCCACACCCACTCCCCCCAAGTTATGATGGGCTTCCCCACGTTCTTCTTGCACAGTTCCACACATTTGAAGTGGCTTAAGATGCTTCTAATTTGATTTGGAGGGGGAATCCGTAGCTTCCTGTTAGGTTTGACTACTTCATTATCCTCAGCTTGTGATGAGACAAGAGTCCTGTTATCACCGATGAAAGTGGATGAATCATGATTCCTTGACTCTGTTCTAGGGCTCCTCAGTTTTCTCATTTTCTTCTTCATCGTGCTCATTACCAATCCTGTGATCTCCATTGATCAGTGCTAATCATGTTTTATTAGAGAGACTAACTATAGTGTATCAGATTGACACTTGTATACCCTGAGAAATTCTTGCATGCATTTAGAGCATATCAATTATCCAGTTTCGACGGGACATTAATTAAACATGAGTCCAATAGTAAATTATCGTGAAGAATAAACCCTTTTCATGTTGTTAAAACGTGGCTGTTATCAGAAGTGCTCAAATTTAAATATCAACTTCAGTGTCGTATACAGTATTATGTATACTACCTAAAATAAAGTAATTCATTCTTTTTAATAATTTCTTACCATAATGGTGAATAAGAAAATTGAATTTAAGATTCCTACTCATTATAAAGATATATTTTACTGTTAAATTATATATTTTCATGTAGATAACAATTTTTTATTCATGTATATAAAATTATCATAAAGAATTAATAAATTATATAAATAATTTAAAATTTTGCATAACAATATCAATATTATAAGGTGATAATAAGTCATTAAATTTAATCTAAGAAAGTTATTGAAATGAATTTAGTAATTTTGATGTACATAAAAATAAAATTTAGTAACTTTAGTAACTGTGAAAATTCATTGACATGAATGGAATTAAATCCATTTTTATGGTGCAAATAATAAATTTGAAATTATTTTAATATTTTGTTTGGTTTAATTATAATTTAAAATTTATTTTATTTACAAATAAAATTCATTTGCAAATGAATTTTTATATATTTAGTATTCCATAAAATAAAAAATAAAATTTATTTAGTTTAATTATAATTAATTCTAACGATATAATAAAATAAAATTTTAAATAAATTTTTATTTATAATGAATACATAAAATGTAAAATTTATAAATACCAAACACAATATAAAAAAATAATTAACCTCTCTATCTATTATAAAATTACAAAACAGAAACAAAGTGGACTAGCGTTGCCTCACCACCTTGCAGCTAGCTCCAATGGATAAAAAAAAACACACCCTGTAGGACTCACATGGTCCCACATAATAAGGAAATCCACTCTAAGAAAATTCAACCTCCCAAATCAGTAATATAAATTAAATTAAAATGCCAAAAAATATAATGTAGTTTTTTATCGTGAGGATATCATCATCATCGTCATCCACCAGGCCATCAATATTGCATATATTATTAACACGTGTCATCTTATCACCAATTAAAGCAAATGGGCCAGATGTACCACTCTGGTCCAACAAAGGGTCCATCAATTAAAACTAATTGGGCCTACCCAAAGCACCGCCCATCTGATTAAAAAAAGCACCACTAGTACCGTACACCTGGCCATGGAACCCACCATATCCATCAACACCAAACCCACCTGCATTACCAGGCGCGTCCTTGTCACGCGTGACGGCAGCTGTCTTCTCCCCTTCCATTTCCCGAAACCTCTGCAAGTAAACCTTCAAGGGCTGAACATACTCTTCAAACCCCAGAGTGGTCATGGCCCACAAAAGATCATCGCCGTTGATGGTCTTCCTCTTCTCCCTCTGGCATTTATCGGACGCTTCTCCCGTAATGAAGCTTATGAATTCAGAGACACATTCTTGAACTGTTTCTTTAGCGTCTTTGGAGATTTTAGCGTTTGCTGGAAGTGCCTTTTTCATGATCCTGCTCACGTTGGCTATGGGCAAGAGGCGGTCCTGTTCTCGTGGAGTTGACAGGTTGTTTTTCTGGTTATGAGGAGGCCCTCCAGAGTCATTGTCTGAGTCAGCCATTATACCCCCTATAAAGAAGGCTTGATGAAGCAAAAAACTTCCCTTTCTATATGCTATGGAACTGAGAAGCAGTTGTAGCGTGGATGGGGCTGGCATGCAGAGTTTTTATATGATATGGAGATCTTGGGAGCTGTTTTTGGGAAAAGCAAGGAAGGAATCAAGAGACAGAGATTCATTCAAGTATGGAAACCTTTGAGGAGAAGTGAGTCTGTAGGATGGATGAAACACTTGAATAGATTTTTATAAGGGGGGATTATATGCTTGGGGAAACGTGGGTCGTTATGGACCGTTGCCTCTCGATAAGCGTGTTGTTCGTACGTTGGGTTTCTACGCCGCACGATTGCTTCAGACCTCCCTAATCTCTACCGTTAATGTTTGTTGCTTTTCAGTGTTTTTTCATAATATCAACATTTCATGTCTGTCAACATGATAACAAGAGTGATAAATTTTATATTAGTGGAATTTAATTCTAATTTTATTTTATATAATTCCATATTTAGTACTAGATTAAGATAATAATTAATCCATAATTTGTATGTTGTGCAGCTCTAATTTAATGTGTTATTTATGAATATTAATAAAATTAAAGAATTTATTAAAAAATACACATGTCATCAAATAATTCATTATTCAATAATTAAATATTATATATCAAAATATTTGTATAATAATAATAATAATTCACTTTTAGTGATAAATTTTACTTGACAATTTTAAAAAAATTTACAATCAAGTAAATAAATCATTATTGGTAGCAAAAAATAGTATAAAGACTAATTAACTCTTTTTCTAAATTTATTCAAAGTCACTCTATTCGATTGTAAACAAGAATTCATTTAATTACTATATAATTCGAGTTGTAAACCCAGATTAACATTTTTTAAACTATTTAAGGGACTTTTTTCCTTCTCAAACTCATTTAGAATTATCTAAGTATTACCTAAATTTTTGTAAATATATGTTAATTTTTATATTTAATTAATATTTAATATAAAAATGTTTTTATGAACAAAATTTTAATTTTATTAATCTAATAATAACACTATAAAATACTTAATTTTTTTTTGTTGTGAAAGTCGAGAAGAATATGAACATATATCTAGAATTGTTTTATTTTTTAAGAATTTGAAAATTGGGTTTGTTTTTTAATTTATTTTTTTAGTTTTTAGATGCCAAATTAATTTATTTTGAATTATTAAATAATTTTGTTTTTAAAGTGTATTTATAATTATTTTTATTTTTTCTACATAATTAGATTTGGTTGAGCAAAAAGAAAAGGCTACTAATTGGTCATGAAATGTAGTATTAATGAATCTAAAATATATTTTTTTTGACAAATCAAATTAAGAGAATAAATATATTTTATGAGAATGCTAAAATTAATAATTGTATATGTGTGATGGGAATAATAATATAACAAACATTCAAATAGATTTTTACAGTGTAGAAATTTCAATTTATATATTCTTTTATATAAAATTTGGAATTTAATGAGATTATGAATTCTAAAAATTTAAGCTAATTGCAAATCAAATATTGCAATAAAACTTTTTTTTTTTTACTATGACTTTATAGATGATTTATTTTTTTACTTAGACTTTAGACTTCCTGATAAAACAAAAGATTAGTATATATTTAGCTGCATTTTTTAATTTTTCATTTAAATGCTCTTCCTTGACATGATTAGTATTTTCCTTGCGCCTTCACGTTAAAATAATCCTAAGATTTATTTTTTTTTTCTTTAAAATGCGTTATTTAGTTTTTCCAGCCTAATAAGAAATCGTATTCAAATTAAATTACTTAACCAATGAAAATTCATTCTGCTTTTTTAACAAATAAAATTAAACTTTTTTAGTCAATATGTATTATATTTGCATTTTTTTTAATAAAAAGTTTGCTTCTCATCCTCATTTTTATATATAATGCAGATATAATATCTTTCCTGAATAAACTATATATACTATTTTTTTAAGTTTATTTTTTAATTATCTATTTTTCATTTTCTGTTATTTTCTTTTATTTGTAATTTTAATCACATAGTTTTACATAACAAAATACTGGAGTTTCTAATCATTTTTTTGGAATTAGCTATCTTTATATATGTAGATATGATAATATTTTTTCTAAATAATCTATAACTCTGTATGTTATTTTTTAAAATTATTTATTTTACAGTTTCTCTTATTATTTTTTTATTTTTATTTATAATTTTAATCAATTAGTTTTACATAATACATTTTTTAATCAATTATTTGTCAATTAATTATTTTCCTAGATAGATAATATGTGTGCTATCTTTTCAGTTTATTTTGTAATTTTTTTATTTTATAGTTTTTCCTCATATTTGTTAATTCTATTTGCAATTTTTTGTAAAATAGTTTTATATCACAAATTAATAAAAACTTTCTATATCATATATTTATTAAAAAAATAACTTAACATATAATAAATTATTATGTTAAATAAACTCTAATACCGGAATTAATTATCTATATTGATTATACTAGAGATAGTTTAGAAAATATGTATGGTTGTTTCCAATTATAATTAAAAACTCTTCTTGTACTAATTTATTCTGAATATTTTTTCAATTTTTTAAATGTTGGATAAAAAATTGAGTATCTTATATAATTCAATTTTTTCAGTGCGTGCAAGTAGCAGATTTTGGATTAGGGCAAAGGGCAACTTAATGTGGCCACAACTTTGCCATAGTAATTGCATGCTTTCTCTCTTCTATGCAAATGCAACTACAAGATGTTAGATTGGGCGAAGGAAAGTTTAGAATGGCTACAAGTGTGCCATATTAATCAATATACTAAAGAGTTGCCATTGAATATAAGCCAGAACTAGACAATTGATCACTTACCGACCCACAGATAATGACCCTTTTTTTTTTTTTGTTATTTAATTAGAATTGTCTCTTCTCAAAAGAGTCGGCTGATGTTATATTTTGGAATTTTCAGTTTTAGTTCTTTGCATTTTTTTTTAAGTTTTTTGTAATTTTAAGAGAGTATAAATAGTTGAAATTTTCAATATAATTTATTTACACCTGAAAAGTTTTAAAGAAAGTGTAAATAGCTAGAACCATATCATTATGTAAATTTATATATAACATAATGTTTATTTTTTATTAAAATAAACAAATTTCTTATATATACATATATACATATATATATATATTATATGGAAAATTCATGCAGATTCACTATTGATACTTCTTTATTAAACAAGGATCAAAGATCAAATCAAAATTCATACTTTTTTGTGTAGTAAATAATAATCAAGTTAGAGCAATTTTAAAATCTCAACTTTAAGTGCATTCAAAGAAATAAATTTCTTTGAGTATTAGCATGTTTAACTCGAATAAATAAAGAAAGAACAATTTCTTTTAACCACTTATGCTGACGCTTAAAAAATAATAAATATTAAAGGTTCAACGGTCATTGTATGATGCAACTAAGTTTTCAATTGATTGATTTTAGAGAAATAAACCTGATATTGCATATAAAACTTGGCCAGTGAAAGTTCATATTAAAAAAAAAAATGTTTTCATTTGCAAAAAAAATTTTAGATAAATTATGACAACATTTCATGTGTTATTATAAGATATATATACTACATATGAGGAGGCAATGAAGAGGCGTTGTTTCCAAAATGTATACCTAGAGTATTAAACATGTTTATGGCAAAAACTGTAGGTCTTTTACGTTATTATATTATGATTTTATAATTGATAATTTACCGTTGGATTAGATAGAAATTATTATTCACTATTGCACTAGATATAGTTAAATACCACTAAATTATATGGAAGTTATTATTCACCATTCGTTTAAACTACATTATTTGACAATATTATAAAATTTATCACTGTAGAATTCACTCATATTTATAGAGAAATTTTATAAAATTTTGTATCTAATAAAATATTTAAACACATGTTTTTCCTTGCAAAAGGGGTATGTAAAATTAAAGTTGAATCAATTCAAACATGATTCAAAACATTTATAAGGGTTTATACATACAAATTGTCCTTAATTAAAATATATTTAAGAAATAGTTTGATTAATGAGATGGTATGCACAAATTACTTTGATTACTAAATCATATATATATATATATATATATATATATATATATATATATATATATATATATGGGGTGTGGAGTCTTTCATTTACAAAAATTGAAAGGGGACTATTTTTCAAGATTTCATATCAATTGTGAAAATGATGTGTGGAGTTATATAGATTAATACATTTATATAAAATGATCATAGTTCTGTGAGAATTTATGTTATGTTTGCAAGTTGTATGTGTTTGTATTATTAATTAAAAAAAAATGCAGTAAACATTATTATCAGCTAAACACAAGTTGCCAGGCATGCACTTAATGCTTGATTAGTTTTCATTTGTTTATGACCTTTTGGATGAGTAAAGAGACCTTAACTGCTCCACTAACGAAGTGGAGATTTGTCCTTATGAATGCAAAGATTTTGATATCAAATTTGGACTCACTAACTTACATTTTTTATTTTATCATTTCAGAGTTTTCATATGTCTAATGTGGCATTAAATAACTTGGACAATGTTTACTTTTCTCTATATAACACAATGTTAATGGTTGAAATTCTTAAAATAATAACCAAAGAAGAGTTTTTAAGTGGGTCATAGGATCCTTCAATTCAATTCAAGAAAGAAAAGCAAACCAACTTTTAAATGCTTGAATGACAAGGCAGTGCAGAGCGATCCAAATGCTCTCCACTCTCAAGACTCAACCCATGAAAACGACAGTTCATTTTATGCACTCGATAACAGATCACATTTTAATGATAATTTTCACCGCATTGTTATTGGGTGTGCCCTCTTTTTTTCAAACCTGGACCCACTTTAAAATTACCTAATTAAATTGAATTTAAATGGGTTTCTTAAAGTTCACTACCTTATTAGAGTCAAGGTATGACAATAGAGAGTGTATGTGACGAATGGCCTAGTTTTATAGCCAATGTTTTTACTTATGTATTACAGAAACAAGAATGCACGAAAATATACAAACAGAAACGTACAAGAAAATGATATTTTCTAAAATATAATGAAGAGAAAAATATAAAATTTTCAAAGCACAGAAACATACACAAAATGTGAAAATATGATTCGATAGAAATTTCTGTGCAATATAGATATTTTTACCTCCATTGCCCTGCCAAAGAATGAACTCAATTAGAAGTTGTTATACTTGTAACGTAAAAATCAAGTACTTAATGTTGAAAATATTTTTATGTGGGCTAATATTAATTATGGGTTGGTTTTAAATATTTATTAAAACGGACTGAATAATATAGTTTATTGATTGTGGGTAAGCCCAATTAAAACGTGATCAATGGAGTTATGAGCTTGTGACATCTTTTGTAGGCTGATATGGAAGACGGTCAGTGTAGGCCTATTTCAACAAGGACCTGTGATGGGTGAGCTTGTTAAAATTATTATAAATAGGTTAGGTCCCCTCTCCTGTCTTCATAACAGAAAACCCTAGTTGTTACACTTATTTTAGCCGTCTTCGAAAAGGTCAAGGAGAGTAAGATCTAACTTTCCGTTTTCGACCGTTCTGATGAATTCTTCAAGTGGTTTATTTCAGATTTTGGGATTATGGCTCAAAACAACTTGGGATTCAACGCGGAGACATGTACGCAATTTATTTCTGTTCAGTTATTAAATTTTGGTGTTCTAAAATTATGTACAAGATCCTATAATTAAATATCTTACATGTGGTATTAGAGCTATGGTTGTAGTATATAATTTAGAACTCTAAGTGTTTTGTATTGTTGAAGAAAAAAAAAAAATTGGTTGGAGATAGGGCATCGTCGATTGCCCCTTGATATATTGAATTTGCCTCCATTGTTGCAGTCTCCTCTATTTGTTCGGATGGCTAGTGAGGTTATTAGTCTATAATGGGTCACAAGATCAATCCGTATTAGCGAAAAATTTTCTGGCCAAAATTATTGTTGTATTGATTTGATATATATTTCTTTGCCGCTACCGTAACAACTTATTCGCTTAGCTCGGACGATTGGTGGGATGAGGAGAGTTTCATAGGTCTGCGGTTCCAACCCGTGTAACTGTTTCCTGGCATATATATATATTTTTTGTTTCTTCCTTTTCTTCTGTCAATGACCCAACACAAAAACAAAACCCTTTTTTTTGTTCCAAACCCGAATCGAAAACAAACAACAAACACTAAACCTGTTTATTAATCTTTCTTCACTCCACAACAAAACCGATCCAACAACATCAACACTTGACACATGAGAAACTAATGGCTGACGAGAAATCTGTAATGGCGGTGATTAGAGCCGTTCGGCCGTCGTTTAGAAACCGCGCCGATAAAGTAGTCTTCACCCTTCACGTTGTGGCAGTCACGTTGTAGGGAACGTATGCGGAGAGGGCACTCGTATATGGCCGCCTGGGCAGTCATGGGAGAAGAAACCGATTTTGTCTCATGGTTGTGTGGTTTTTTTTTTTTTTTTTTTTGCTAGAATTTGAATCGATTTTGATTTACTAGTATGTTAATGATCACAAATAATCTTTGAAACAAATGGGCTACCGATGTGATTTGAATATAAGGAATGTTCTAGTAGATATGTATGCAAGGTTTGCTGTTTTGGTTAACGCACGTAATGTGTTTGTTGAAATGCCTGTGAGAGATAAACAAAAAAAAAAAAAAGGGAGGGGAAAGGAGACAGTTGCGTGTCGTGGGTATCGAACCCACGACCGCTTAAGTGATAGTTAAGTCACTTAGCCAACCGAGCTAAGCGAGGTTCACGCCTTAATCTTCTGCGGACTAATATTTATATTGTAACTTGTATTTATGTGCATAATGGTAATCTTTATTTTTGTTTTTGTGTATATATTTATATGGTTTAAAAATATATAAGTTAATTGTTAATTTATTATTTAGTAATATTAATTTTGTAATAAAATTAAATAAATAATTAATTAATATTTATTTATTTTGCACATATATGTGAATATAAATATGTGCTTAAAAATTAAGGTATATTATTTTTGGTACATTGTGTATTTTTGGAATATATATTTGCGTTCATTATGTATTTTAATTGGGCTATTATAAATCTCTAATTAAAAATAATTTTATGGGTTGATGTGAGTGTTACCGCCAAAGTGAGACATCTATTAAAATTCATAGAATTGTTTTTAATTTTTGCGAAGAGATAATTCCAAAATTAATGAATTTAATAACCTGCCCAAAAGGGGTTATCAGATACATTTATTTTGTGAGGGCTTGTTGAGATAGAAAGAAAATTTCAAATTAATGTACATAATGACCTGCCCAAAGGGGGTTATCAGATACATTTATTTTGGGAGGGCTTGTTGAGATAAAAAGAAAATTTCAAATTAATGTATATAATGACCTGCCCAAATGGGGTTATTAGAAACATTAATTGTGGGAGTGCTTGTTCGAATGAAAATTTCAGATTAATGTATATAATAGTCTGCCCAAATGAGGTTATTAGATGCATTGATTTTGGGAGGGCTTGTTGAGATGAAACTATTTGTGCTTAGAGTTGCATTAGTTTAGAGAATTTGTCTGCCCAAAGGGGATAGATTTCTCGAAACTGGTGTGAACTTGATTGTGAGCTTCATAACTAGAAATTCTATTGCATGTGCATGTTCTGCCCAAAGAGGAATATATAGTGATGCCAGAATTTTCTAGATTGTGTAAATTGTAAATTTATTTTGTATATAGCCCAATTCTAATACATGCTCTTGTTTTATGCAATCAGTCTCCTTTAGTTTCAATAATAGTACTACAACTGTTAAACTTTTAACTAGCACAAATTTTAAGAGATGGAAATAGGACATTTTGTTTGTTTTGGAATGAGTGAGATAGAATATACTCTTTATGATGATGAGCATGCTAAACCCACCTGTGAGAGTAATATTAAAGGAAGATGAATTACATGTAAAGTGGGAGAGCTCTAATCATATTAGTCTTATGGCTATGAGACAAACTATTTCTGAATATTTTAGGAGTAGTTTGCCCACTGATATTACAGTCAAAATTTTATTACTGCTATTGAAAATAGATACTTTGTCTCCGATAAGATTGAGGCTGGAACACTTATGAATCAGTGAATCAGTATGAAATACAATCATAGTGAGAATGTAAAGGATTACATTCTAAATCTGGTTCACCTTCAAACCAAACTTAGGGGTCTGAAACTTGATTTATGTTTCAATTTTGAGATGAGACTGTATATCAACTAAATATTGGAGTCTGAATTTTGTCTAATTATGGAGAACACCTTTTATGTTCTATTTTTGAGGAGAAACTTGTTTTATGTTTCTGTTTTGGACAAAATTGGATATCATTTTACTATTGACAATGGAAAAGCCAATATGTTTTTTTTT
>CATIWR010184397.1:0-22231 GCA_949677035.1 Omphalea diandra | reverse complement strand
TAACATGTGCCAATGGGACATATTAGTCCATCTTCAACGTGATTTACAAGCATTTGATAAGCCAGTCACAACGTCCTTTTAGTTCCATATGCAAGTATTCATAACAATGGTATACCAAGTAATCATTGAGACCATATAATTATAATTTGACTCATATTCACATGTAAAAGGTAACAATTCAATCACATATACATGTAATAGGACAATCACATCATAAAATTATTACAGATATACACATTAGAATCTAATTATCATTTTTACTCACCTTTTGATGTGACCAACCTTTATGGTAGGTTTAGTTCTCTCTCTAAGGCTTCCTCAAAGTTTTGAGATCCTAATATTTGATATATACATGGTTATAAGTATGTCAAAATGATTATGAATGCTTGGTATGCAATTATGGCATGATTCATGCAAGTGGACCTAGTGTTTATGCATATTTTCCTTATATGGCTGCCTGAGCTTGCTACACTCTCACAACAATAAATCTAGATATACTTATCCAAATGACTTTATTCTTTTTTAAACAAACTAGACACATAATGATACAACATATTCAAATTTCAGGCGAACATCATACACAAAGAAAATGTGGTGAATTTTTAAATTTTTCCCTGTTGTAATGTCATCTTAGTCTGAGTAGGTCATACATTATTAGGTGTATCTCAAATTTTACAAATCCAATTGTAATAATAATATACCAACAGTTACAAAGCATATAAAGGAACATTTTTCATGTTTTACTCATTGTCTAATTCAGTATATAAGGTCACCAAAACAAAGGACTAATCTCAGAGTGAGCAGGTTTGTAACATATTGACAAATAGTCATGATGAAGGGACAATATCTCAACAACCACGCTAGATTTGGCAAAAATATTTCACAGGTATGTAAATCAGATATAATTATACAACTTCTAAGTTTTGAACATTATCAAATTCTGAATCTATGGTCATCAAATTCTTGGAAAAAAAAATTAACAGAAAGGTGGGGTTTCATCTGGGTACAGGTTAGTCCCAATCAATGAGCCATATCTCTTTCCACACAACAAATCAATCAAAACTGATTTACAAGTATTTAGAGGGTATATAACCCTAAAAATTTCATGTTTTACACTTTGTCAAAATAAAAAAATAAGGCCATAAAAATATAAGAAAACAGAAAGACCAAGGTCATCTCGGTTGGTTGTGAACCAGCCCTAATGAAGGAGCCATAACTCCTCATACACATACCAAATTGAGCAAAACTATTTCATACACATTTATATGGGATATAAAGCTACAAATTTCATATTTTGAACTTTACCTAATTCCTGTTATATGGTTATGAAATCGTGGGCAAAATTCTGCTCTAACAATAAAATCCAACACAAACAACTCTTGTTCTCTTGAATTTAAACTTCCATCCAGGAGCTCTACCTCAATTACTCCATAATTCTCACTAACCATGCATGATTAACATGTCATGAGAGGTTAATTTTAGTTGAGAAGAAGATAAATTAACTTACCTATTGTCCTAGAATTAGAAAACCTTAGGACTCTTTCCTAGGCTGCCCACACTTCTTCCTCTTCTTCTTATTCTTCTTATTCTTCTTCTTCCTTTCTTTCTTTCTTCCTTAGAGCTCTCTCTCTTCTACTATAACACATGTCTAACCTCTTAAGTCTAATCCTAAAGGGTCAAAAATTCCACTTGTAAGCCTATTGCAACAAAACAAAATCATGGTGTTGCGTTCCTATTGGTTAGAAGTTCACTTACCTCTTTTAGTCCCTTTTCTTCACTCCTTAAACACCTTCATCCATCTCCTAATTCCTAGATGCTCCTTATACTTTAAAATAAGCTCTATAACACCATTATTTATGATGCTATAACAAGCATATGACATAAAATAATTTTTCATGCAACTATACAAACACTACATATATGTTAAAGTGTCCCAAATGTGATGGTGCAAGTGTCATTGTCGTGCTTCTACAATTCACATTTATAAATGATCATTTATCCAATGTATATATTCATGTGGGATTTCATATCATTTATACAATGAATATATTCAAGTGATAATGCTAATGAGTATGGATAGGGATGTTACATTTGATATGTGATTTGTTGCCTTTAAGCAAAACATGTAGCAAACCATGCAGTAGATGTTAACTTCTATGTTAGCTACTACACACAATCAAAGGTCTTCAGTACCTTCACCCCCAGCAACACCTTTACCTCAAAGGGATGATGATTAGTTATAGACATCTAATCATGGCATAAATGATTAAGAGTTTTTTTTCATATTTATGTATGTTATACGTACAATCTTATAGAAACGTAATGCAATTTACTTTAATTTTAATAAAACAAATATTTTTATATATTGTGTTTCTTTCAATATTAATTTAAATAAAATATATCAATATTTTAATATAAAAAATAATAAATAAAACAATTGCGATGATATTGCGATGAAAACCTACCACATTACTGATGAATTTGCAACAAAAATCTTTGTCACTAGCTCTAGCAACAAATAATTGTCGCTAAGTTTAGCAACATAATAGCGATAGAAAATTCTATCACTAAAATTTCTTAGCTATTTCATCATTATTTTTAGTAATGGAAATGTATGCCGCAATTTCATCTATAAGATTATAGACAAAAGAGCAATAAAATTTTAGCCACAAAATTTTTTTATCATTATTCCATCACTAGAGCTAGCGACAGACTAAAATTTCATTACTACCAATTAGTAGCTACCAATCTAGTGACGAACAAAAGACCATCATTAGCCTACTTAGTGACAAAATCTACCTCCTTAGCAATGGAAAACTTTGTCACTAAGTAGGCAGATTTTTATAGTGTCATTCTTTTGAGTTTTTGCTTTACTAGTTTTACATGCGGGTAGGTCGAGATCCTATGCTCAACTATTCATCAATCAACCCCTGACATATCTCATACGTCCAAGCAAAGACCCTGTGATATTTCTTAAGCAATTGTTCAAATTTTTGCTACTTTTCTAGTATGACATCACTAGCAATGAGGAAGAGCTTTGGATTTTCCTGTGTGCCAAGATTAACTATTGTGGTATGCACGAAATTAAAATTAAATAAGCCGATGAAATGATGCACACTATACACACTACCATAAAAACAAATACATCACATAAGTAAAAAAATTCATCATTCAATGCCCTAAAATTTAAAATAAATGCATCATCATCTTTAAAAAGGCTAAAAATAAGAACATTAGAGGTTTCAGGAAAAACAATTTCTTTTGGCAGGTTGGCAACAATTACATCGACATTAATCTTCTCTTCCCCTTCAGTTTTCTTTTTATTAGTTATCCCAAGTGCAATATTTATATCACTAACCTATTTAGAACTCACTTCAATCTTAACTTCTGTACCAGCCATAACTTTCACCACTCCCTTAAAATCCTATTTCATCTTGCCATCTCTTAGCTCAATCTTCATAAAGCTCTCGCATAGTGCCATTCCATCCAACTCAGCTTGCCCAATGCTTGGTGCCTGACCCTATGCTTTCTAACCATCAGTTATATCCTCAATGAACTTCATAATCATGTTCTCAATGTCAGCCAAGCCAACCCCATATTCGTCCCTTCAGGACCCATATATCCCTATTTTTGATCCACATGGGTGCATATTGATTTACCAAATCAAATTACTTTTTCTTCTAATCTTTCCTAAAATTGTTGGTCTAACAAATACTACTCATCTTCCTCTTTAGATATCTTTCATTTTTCATTCCATGGCCAGGTAGTCTGTAGGCCATGCATAACTACGAATTGATCTGATTCCAGGGTTCTTTCCACTTTCATAACCTACTTTCCCTTTTTCTTTTTATCTTCCACATCTAATGAATCCTAGTAATTTTGTTAGCCTATCTCTAACTCTCATCTAAAAGAACACCTTCTTGAGTTTATTCAAAGAACCCTCTATTTGGTTTTCTTCTTCCTCAGTAGTCTCTTCCATAATTTATCCAACTACTTCCCCTTCCTTTATAAAGAAATCGGATAGAGGCCTATGTGGATTTCTCACCTCCAGCTTTGCTCCTTTTCTCTGATTACTAAGCCCTCTTTTAGTGGTTTGTGTTAGGACTTCTAGAAATTTAGGCACACCAATAGAGTTCCTGGCCAACCCTTGACCAGGTAGAAAATTCATATTCTTCATGATATCCATCACTTTCGGGTAAATCCATTTATCTATAGTCTTAGCCATCTAAAAACCTCTAAGATGTGGGACAACCATATTGAATACTAACACAATTCTCTTAACTTTCTCATAGCTATTCACTACTTCTCCTTTATAGGGGATCTTAACCTTATGATGTACCATAGATGGTATATCTTTGAATGGATGATTCCATGGTCTTCCCAATAACATCAAGAAAATGATAGGGATGTCAAACACTGTAAATTCCACCATTGTCTCTACAACCCTCATTTTTCATCATGGCTTTAAAAACTCCAGTAGTTGGCCTTCTACTATCATCATAGGCCTGAATAATGTTATATGATGCCTCTAAGTCATTCCTCCAACCCCAAACTTGTTCATTAACTTTAGTGGCGCAAATGTTGTTACGTAGTCCATCATCAACTATCATATATGGATTTCACCTCCCCTTTAACCCAACTCTTATGAACAAGGCCAGATTATGACCCCTTCCATCTGATGGCAGGTCTTCATCAAAAAAGGTGATTTTCCCACTATTGGTGACCAGAGTAATAACATCCCTTGGTATAGCTTCTTTAGAGATAATGAGACTTGATAAAGCTTCAACAATAAACTTCTTATGCTCTTAAGAAGTGATAAGTAGCTCTGATACATTAATCTGGGTTGGCTTCTTCTTCAACTTTCTCAAAATGGGCTATCATCCTCCTTTTCCTTCACTATAAGCCTATCTACTTTTTTTCTCATTCCTCGATTCCTTAAGGGCTTCCCTATCAGGGTAATACATTATACTTCGAGTCACATGGCTCACCTATTCTTCTCCTTTCTCCTCATCACTCTCTTCCCATAGTTTGATCATCTTCCATTTTTTCACCTTTTCTATCTCCTCATCTGAGTCTTCTAAGGATTAATGTTGTAAATGATGACTACGACTTTTACAAAAGTCACCTACTCAATAATAGCCATGATAACCTCATATGAAATTCTTAAATATACCATAAATATGGTACCTTGGGAGAGAAGTCCCTCTTATTTTCAGTCTTCTAATGTTTGGCAAAATAATAGCCTTATTGTCAATGAGATCTTGAATGTCATGCCTTATCCTATAACAATCATCGTTATTATGTCCAACTCCTTGGTGGAAGGCACAATAAGCATTTGCATCATATCCCCTTGGTAATGGATTAGGAGATGGCCTCAGTGTTAGTGGTTTTAATACCCCTTTCATCTGTAACTTCTCAAACGCCTTAAATAAAGACATTTCTAAATCAATGAACTATCATAGGGCTCTCACTGCATTCATGTCAGTTATCTTATTTCCTTCTCCCTACACTTGACATGTTGCACTTTTCCTTCCACCATACCATCTCTTTGATTCAAACTCTAATTCCTCGGCTTGTAGGCATACTTACCTGAGATCCTCAAAATTATGCACCAACATGCCTTTAATCCTGGTACCTATCCCTAACAATGCCCCCTTTATAATTATCCTCACATGTTCCTTTTTTCTTAGCCTAATAGTCGCTTTAAAAGCTAATGTATTCTACCTCCTTATGTAATCTTTGAAATTTTCATCAATTTTCTATTTCAATGACTCTAAATCTTGTAAGGTAACCTCCAATGTAGAGTTACAAACATAATGTTTCTCAAAAGCCTCTGTTAGTTCTTTCTAACTTCCCCTAATAGTTTTAGCTAGGTTGTAATACCATGTCTTCATAGACCATTTTAGTGATAGCTTGAACAACTCAAGAATAATGTCCATGGGCACCTCAAATGTCTTCATTATCAATACATAAGAACGATATGGTTAGTGGCATCCTAGTAAACTTAAGAAGCTCAAGCATTCAGAAGTTGGTAGGAAGCTTCTTGGACTTATGGGCAAATAACTCTTCAATATTAGTTCCCCTCATTGGTCCATTTACACCATGAGTCTGTTGAATCTTCTTCAATTGTTTAGCAAGATCATCAAATTGAGTACTCTCCTTTTGACTTTTTATAGGCTCATCAAGAGCTGTAATAGTACTCCCTATTTGCTCAGCTAGCTTAGTACTCCCTATTTCCTTAGCTAACTTACTCTTATAATACTCTTTCATCCTAAATAGGTCATCATTAATTAACATGGGCTAAGGTACCTCCATGGGCAATTCCCCTTATTGGTTCTGCTAGTAGATGCATTAACCTTTTTCAAATTTTCATTAAAACACTTATTTAATTCCTTAGTAATTCTTTCCTCTGTGGTATGACTTAGGTCAGCCCTTACCCTCTCTATGATGTCAGGTGGTACGGTTGGTTTAATGATTAACTCTAGTCTTTGGCTTGGGCTAAGCATCTTGTTGTTCCTAACTAATCAATTCCCCTTTTTGTTCCATGAGGGTTTGGATGGAGCTATGATGGCTGCAAAACAAAGGTTATTAGCATGATGATAAATATGTTAATTAATGCATGGATGCATGAGATGCACACATTCTTACTAAAGATCCTTCCAACCGTATTTCTCTCGCACATGAAGTCTATGGGCTATTTTCTAAGTATGTCCTTATTCTTCTACCATCATGGGAAAGAGAATATATGATGGTCACCTCAAACCAAAAAAGGTTAATGTCTTAAAAGAACATGTATCCATATAATCTAGAAGAAAGAGATAATCAAATACAAAAAGGAGCTCTCTACATTATTTAATGAAAAAGTACAAGTATGTGGAGGATCCCTTTAATAAGGAAAGTAAGGGATGTACGTGAACATTTACATAAGGATTAGGAGTTATTTACATAGTGAGGTAAGGGAATATACAAATACTTATATAGGGATAATTATAAAGAAGGAGATGGGGTAACATTGTACTTACAAGAGGAATACATAACCATATTCTTTATGGACTTTAACCTTTCTTTTAGAGAGAAATACAAACAAAGGGTTATCAAATTCCAAAGTGCTATGGGATCCTACATGTACCTAATGGTTGAGATGGTTATCGTAATTGATGGCTTCCATAAGCTTGGGTGATGGTCATTAAAAGCCCCTTATTTGATATACCTTAAGGTGTTTGGCTCGTGAAAGTTGAGCCCTCCTCACCATCTCCTAAATCCAAATGTAGCTTAAGTCTCAAGATTGGAGAATTTATTGATTTGTCTAAGGGCAGACCTAGTGCATGTGGTAAAGTGTAAAGGCTACATAGATGTAACATCTTTAACCAAAATCATATACATTTTAATTACGTTATATTTGAATATTTGCATTGGATAAATGATTGTATAGACATGTGAATTAAATAAGCACGATAATGACACTTGTGCCATTGCATTTGGGACACTTAAACGTATATGTAATGTTTGTATAGTTGCATGAAAAGTTATCTTATGTTGTGTGCATGTTATAACATCATAAATAATGGAGTTATAGAGCTTATTTAAAAGTATAAGGAGCATCTATGGATTAGGAGATGGATGACGGTGCTTAAGGAGTGAAGAAGAGGGACTAAAAGAGAAAAAATGAACTTCTAACCAATAGAAATGCAACACCATGATTTTATCTTATTATAATAGGTTTACAAATGGAATTTTAACCCTTTAGGATCAGAATATAGAGCTTAGATGTGAGGTACAATAGAAGAAAGAAAGAGCTAAGGAAGAAAGAAAGGAAGGAAAGAAGAAGAAGAAAGAGAGGGAGAAGAGTGAGTTGCCTAAGAAGGAATCCTAAGGTTTTACAGTTCTAGAAAAATAGGTTAGCTAATTTATCTTATTCTCACATGAAATTAACCCCTCATGTTAATCATGCAAGGTTTGTAAGAATTATAGAGTATTTAGGGTAGAACTCTTAGATGGAAATTGAAATTCAAGAGAATAAGAGCTTATTATGTTGGCTTTATTATTATAGCAAAATTTTTTACCCATGATTTTGTAACCCTAGAATAGGAATTATGGAAAGTGACAAATATGAATTTTGTAGCTTTATGCCGCATATAAATGTATATGAAACAACTTTTCTTGATTTGGTGCGTGTGAGGAGTTATGACTCCTTCATTAGGACTAGTTCACAACCAATTGAAATCACTTAAGCCTTTATGTTTTCTTATATTTTGATGACCTTAGATTCTGATTTTTACAAAGTGTGAAGCATGAAATTTGTAGTGTTATATCTCCTCTAAGTACCTGTAAATTAGTTTTGATTTATGTGTTGTGTGGAAAGAGATATGGCTCATTGACTGACTAACCCTATACCCAGATGAAACCTCATCTTTTAATTTTGTTTTCCAATAATTTGATGGCCATATATTCAAAATTTGGTGATGTGTAAAACTTAAAAGTTGTATGTTTATGTATTATCTATATTCTTATGAAATATTTTTGCCAATTTTAACATGGTTGTTCAAATATTTCCCCTTTTTTATGACTGATTGTCAACATGTTGAAAACCTGCTCACCCTGAGATTGGTCATTTATTTTGGTGACTTTATAGATTGAATTAGACAATGAGTAAAACATGAAAAATGCTTCTTTATGTGTTCACTAACTTCTTGTAAATCATTTTTGGGATTGGATTTGTAAGATTTGAGATATATCTAATAATGTAAGACCTACTCAAGCTGAGATGACATTAAAATAGGGCAGATTCATAAAATTGACCATAAATTATGTAGTTTTATATTTTGGACTGAATTTTGGATATGGTGTACCCATATATGTCTAGTTTAACTAAAAAAAAATCAGTCATTTGGATTTGTGAGTTAAAAGTAATTATAGAAACAACCTATCAAGTTCATGATATTTTACTAGAGCATATTTGTATAACAAGATGAAAATTTTATTTTATCATCATGAATTGATTTGGTGTATTGAAATAGGTCCTCGAGGCATTAAAGATAATAGTGGGAATAAGCTGAGACCATCCATGGCCTAATAAACTAGAAGGAGGAGGTAAGTAAATAACTAATGGTACTATACGTGTGATTGGTTAAATGCCATGAATATATACTCAATGGAATGAAATGTTGTTTAATGAGATGATATTGATGAATACGTTGATGAAAAGATGGTTATACTCTTGATTTATTTATTTTCATGAGACGTTGATAAATTATGACTTGAGAATGAGAGTATGTGGTGATATGAGCTGCCAAAGTTATGAGTATTATTATTAGTTGTTATATTGCTGAAATTTTATTGCATTTATAGTTGATTTGATAAAAGACTAATATTTGATGTTGCTGGGCAAACAACAATATTCATAGTTTATGTGGCAATGATATATAATAGCCTGTGTGGTAATAACATTCAATAGCCTATGTGGCAATAATGTATAACAGTCTGTGTGGTAATAACATTCAACAACTTGTGTGGCAATAATATGTAATAGCATGTGTAGTAATAACATTCGATAGCCTATGTGGCAATTATATCTAAAGCCTGTATGGCAATAATATTTATAGACTGTATGGCAACCAAAAATAGAAGCCTTTGTGGTAGTGATATCTATAGTCTATGTGCCAACACTTACAGCCTATGTGACAAAAACTTTTGATAGCCTGTGTAGCATTGAAGAGTAAAAACTCTTTAATTCGTACATGGATATAATAATGAGTTGTTTATATTTAAATGTTGTTACAAAGGGCAATTGACTTTGAAGGCACTACAGATCCTGCTGAGGCTGAAGAATGGCTTAGAATAATTGAGAGAATCTTGAATAGGCTTGAATGTACCCCCAAAGCAAAAGCAGAAGTATGCAGTATCATTGCTTCAAAAGAATGCGTTAGATTGGTGGGAGACTATTCCAAGTAGCACTGCCCAACCGATGACTTTGACATGGGGTGATTTTCTAAGGGAGTTTGCAAACAAATACGCACCAATAGTATATTTAGATAAGAATAAGATGGAGTTTTTCCAATTGCAGTAAAATGATATGACAATGGCAGATTATGAAGTACAATTTCTTAAACTCTCAAGATATGCCACAGTGTATGTAGCTATAGAGGAATTAAAGTGCCAAAAATTTGAAAGGGGACTAAGGTTAGAAATTCGAGATCGATTAGTAGTTAAGCCAGCCACTTATACTGCTTTATTAGCAACAACTATTCGAGTTGAAGAGGTGATCCAAGAGAATAATGCAATTGAGGCTAGAAGGAAGAGAAGTTACACAGGGTGGAGTGAAGAATCAAATAGAGCAATAAAAAGAGGTGGATTCACATCGTATAGGGGATCAAGATTTCAAGAAGTTATTAGTAATAAAAAAGGTAGAGGCCATAATCATCCTGGTAGCTTAGTATATGTGGCACCAGGTAGAGTAGCTATGGAAGTTTTAAAGGCTTAAAGGGTAGGGGAGGACCTATGGGCATACTAGGTAGAAGTGTAGCCCCAATTTGCAATAATTGTGGAAGAACTCATTTTGGAGAGTGTTGGGAACCTAAAAGGCTTACATGCTATACTTATAGACAACTAGGCCACATGAGTCGAGATTGTCCAATGTCATGTTTGATTAGAGGGGAATCTCTTGTACTTATGTAGAGTAGTGTTGGGGAGAATTTTCATGATGCAAGCAGAAACAGAGGGCAAGTTAGGGGTAGAGAAGGACATGGTTGACCAACTTCAGTTTTTAGTGGTGGACAGGCAGCCCATACTCGACCACGGGCTAGAGTTTATGCTATCACTCGTCAGGAGGCTCCAACAGCTCCTGAAGTTGTTTATGGTACAATTTCTATTTGTAATGTAGATGTTTATGTTTTGATAGACCTAAGAACCACACATTCATCTGTCTTTAGAATTTGCATCACGGATGCATGTTGCTGTTGAATCCTTAGGATATGATTTAGGTGTTTTGATGTCTTCTGGAGGTAATGTGATTGTAAACAAAGTATGTAGAACTTGTCTTGTGCTAGTATGTGGTGTCATATTGATTGCAGATTTAATATTGATGAAATTTAAGGAATTTGATGTTATTTTGGGGATGGACTGGTTAGCAAAACATCATACATTTTTAAATTGTCATACTAAAGAATTGATGATCAGATCTTCAAAACAATTAAGAGTTATATTTGTTAAGGAGTGCAAAATTATTATGACTTGCTTAATCTCAGCTATTCATGCTTTCCAACTAATCAAATAAGGTTGTGATGCATTTCTAGCAAGTGTGGTGGACATTAGTGTTCCTAGTTTGGGTTTGGCAGATATTCCTATAGTGAGAGAATTTTCAGAAGTATTTCTTGATGATTTACCAGGTTTACCATCATATAGAGAAGTTGATTTTAATATTAAGACCTTGCTAGGAGTGACACCTATTTCTATTACACCATATCAAATGGCAATAGTGGAACTGTAAGAATTAAAGAAACAATTAGAAGAGTTATTATAAAAAGGTTTCATTCAACCTAGTACATCTCCTTAGGGAGCACCAGTGTTATTTGTTAAGAAAAAGGATGGGAGTATGTGAGTGTGTATTGATTATAGGCAACTGAATCGAGTAATAGTAAAGAATAAATATCCCTTACCGAGAATTGATGATTTTCTTGACTAACTTTAAGGAACAACTGTATTTGCAATATTAATTTGAGATTTGGGTATTGGCAGTTAAGGGTTGCTAAGCTAGACATTCCAAAAACTGCTTTTCATACTATGTATGGTCACTATGAGTTTCTTGTTATGCCTTTTGGGTTAACTAATGCACCAGCATCATTTATGGCATTAATGAATCGTACTTTCCAATAATATCTTGATCAGTTTGTGATTATTTTTATTGATAACATTCTCATAAACTCACAAAATCATGAGGAGCACAAGCAACATATGAGAATCGTATTGCACATCTTAAAGGAAAAATGGTTAAATGCCAAATTGAACAAATGCAACTTTTATATGGAACAAGTGGTCTTTTTAGGGCATATTGTGTCTAGACATGGTTTTCAACCTGATCTAGCTAAGGTGAAAGCCATCTTAGAGTGGGATCCACCAAAAAATGTATCAGAGGTGCATAGTTTTCTTTAGCTAGCTAGTTATTATAGATGATTTATGGAAGGATTCTCCATTATTGTTGGGCCACTGATAAAATCATTACGTAAGAATGTAACATTTAAATGGGATGATCAATGCCATCAAAGTTTTAAGAAACTAAAGAAGAGATTGACTACGACACCGATATTGACATTACCATCAACAAATGGTGGATTGGTGTTGTACATTGATGCATCAGGATGGGGGTTAGGTTGTGTATTAATGCAACATGGAAAAGTGATAGCTTATGCTTCTCGACAGTTAAGGTCTCATGAATTGAATTATCTTACACGTGACTTCAAGTTGGCAGCCATTGTCCATGCCCTGAAAATTTAGAGGTATTACTTATATGGAGAGACATTTGAGATTTTATATATCATAAAAACCTAAAATATATTTGAACAAAGAGTTGAACCTAAGTCAGAGAAGATGGATGGAATTATTGAAGGACTATGATTGCACTATTAATTATCATCCGGGTAAGGCTAATGTTGTTGTTGATGCTTTAAGCTGAAAAGCCTTAGATGTTTTTGTTGGTATGGTTGGTTATAATTTGACATCCTTGGTTAATCTTTGTGCTTTAAATGTAAAATTTAAGCTTGAGAATGTGACAACTTTAATGGTTACTCTTAAGTAAAACATGTGATAGATGACAAAATTAGAGAAGTTAAGATGAAGGATCCATATTTGCAGAAAATACTATAGAAGATAGAGGAAGGTAAGAAGACAAACTTTTTGATTAGAGATGATAGGATGATAGCGATGGGTAGTCGAGTCTGTGTACCAAATGTTGATGGTTTAAGATTAGAGATTATGCAAGAGGCATACAATGCACCATATGTTATACACCCTAGAAGTACAAAAATGTATAGAAACCTGCGGTCACATTTTTTGCGGTCAACAATGAAGAAAGATATAACTGAGTTTGTATCAAAATGTTTAACCTGCCAACAGATCAAGGCAGAACATCAAACACCAACAAGTAAGTTGTATCCTTTATCTATTCTTGTATGGAAATGAGAGAAAATTTCAATGGATTTTGTTATTGGTTTGCCTCATACACAAAAAAGGCATATTGTTGTTTGGATTATTGTAGATAGACTCACAAAATCTGCACACTTCTTGCCTATACGACAAACAAATTCACTTCATAGACTGGCTAAAATATATGTTGCTAAGATTATGAGATTACATGGCATTTCTATTTCTATTGTGTCAAACAGAGATCCTTGATTCACTTCTCATTTTTGGAACAACTTACAAATAGCCTTGGGTACTTGTTTGAATTTTAGCACTACTTTTCACCCACAGACTGATGGTCAATCAGAGAGACTATTCAAACATTAGAAGATATGATGTGATCTTTTATGTTAGAATTCAAAGGCAATTGGGAAGATCATTTGCCATTAATGGAATTTGCATATAATAATAGCTATCACTCCAGTATTGGTATGGCACCATATGAAGCTTTATATGGAAGGAAATGTAGAGGTCCAATTTGTTGGGATGTTGAAGGGATGAGACAATTATAAGGTCCCGAGATGGTACAAGATATAGTGGCTAAAATGCAAGTAGTCAGAAGATATTTGCAAGCTGTTCAAGAAAGGAAAAAAGGGTATGTTAATAAACATAGATGAGAAATGGAATATTAAGTTGGAGATAAAGTATTTTTGAAAGTTTCACCATGGAAAGGCATTATTAGGTTTAGTAAACAGGGAAAGTTGAGTCCAAGGTACATCAGGCCATATGAGATCATAGAGAAAATTAGGCCTTTGGCATATCAATTGGCATTACTAGTAGAATTATCTAAAATATATGATGTGTTCCCTGTTTCTATGCTTTGAAGGTATCAGTATGATCCTAGCCATGTATTATTAAAGCTAGAGATTGAATTGTCTGATGATATGACTTATCATGAACAACTAGTTGAAATTCTTGATCAGCAACTAAAACAGTTAAGGAATCAAGTGATACCCATGGTTAAAGAGAGATGGAGCCATCACTCACCTAAGGAGGCCACTTAGGAAGTGGAGGGACATATGAGACGACAATATCCTTATCTATTCTAAAGTTATAATAAGTAAAATTTTGAGGATGAAATTTGGAGAACTGTAACATCCTCAATGCAAATCACATGCATTTTCATTACGTTATATTTAAATATATGCATTAGATAAATGATTGTTTAGACATGTGAATTTTAGATAAGCACGACAATGACACTTGCACCATTACATTTGGGACACTTGAACGTATATGTAATGTTTGTATAGTTTCATAAAAAAAAATTATCTTATGTTGTGTGCATGTTGTAGCATCATAAATGGTGTTATAGAGCTTATTTAAAAGAATAAGGAGCATCTAGGATTAAGAGATGGATGGGGGTGCTTAAGGAGTTAATAAAAGGGACTAAAAGAGGAAAAGTGAACTTTCAACCAATCGAAATGCAACACCATGATTTTATCTTGTTATAATAGGTTTACAAGTGGAATTTTGACCCTTTAGGATAAGAATACAGAGCTTAGACTTGAGGTACGACAGAAGAAAGAGAGAGCTAAGGAAGAAAGAAAGGAAGGAAGAAGAAGAAGAAAAAGAAAAAGGAGAGGGAGAGGAGCGAGCTGCCTAAGAAGGAATCATAAGGTTTTCTAGTTTTGGGAAAATAGGTAAGCTAACCCATATGACATTTTAATCATGCATGGTTGGTGAGAATTATGGAGTATTTAGGGTATAACTCTTGGATGAAAGTTGAAATTCAAGAGAATAAGAGCCTATTGTGCTAGTTTTGTTGTTAGAGCATAATTTTCTACCCACTATTTCATAACCCTAGAATAGGAAATATGGAAAGTGCAAAATGTGACAGTTGTAGCTTTATGCCCCATATAAATTCTTATGAAACAATGTTGCTTGATTTGGTATGTGTGAGGAGTTATGACTCCTTCATTAGGGCTAGTTCACAATCAACTAATATCACATAAGTCTTTTTGTTTTCTTATATTTTCATGACCTTAGGTTTTGATTTTGGCAAAGTGTAAAACAAAAAAGTTGTATTGTTACGTCCCTTCTAAATACCTATAAAGCAGTTTTGATTTATATGTTGTGTGGAAAAAGATATGGCTTATTGACTGACTAACCCTTTAGTCATTTAATTTTGTTTTCCAAGAATTTGATGGCCATAGATTCGGAATTTGGTAATGAGTTGAAAGTTATATATTTATGTATTATCTACATGCCTTTAAAATATGTTTTTCAAATTTAACATGGTTATTGAGATATTCCCCTTTTATTATAACTGATTGTCAACATGTTGAAAACCTGCTCACCTTAAGATTGGTCATTTATTTTGGTGACTTTATAGACTGAATTAGACAATGAGTAAAACATGAAAAATTTATGGTAAATTATTTTTGGGGTTGGATTTGTAAGATTTTAGATATATCTAATAATGTAAGACCTACTCAAGCTGTGATGACATTGAAGTAGGGCAAATTCATAAAATTGACCATAAATTATGTAGCGTATATTTTGGATTGAATTTTGGATATGGTGTACCCATATATATCTAGTTTAACTGGGAAAAAAAAAAGAATGAGTCATTTGGATTTGTGAGTTAAAAGTAATTATAGAAACAACCTATCAAGTTCACGATATTTTACTAGAGCATATTTGTATAACAAGATGAAAATCTTATTTTATCGTCATAGATTGATTTGGTGGTGTATTGAAATAGTCCTCGAGACATTTTAGATAATAGTGGGAATAAGCCAGGACCATCCGCAACCTAATAAGCTTGAAGGAGGAGGTAAGTAAATAGCTAATGACACTATATGTGTGATTGGCTAAATGCCATGAATATGTACTCAATGGAATAAAATGATGTTTAATTAGATGATATTGATGAATAGAATGATGAAAAGATGGTTATACTCTTGATTTATTTATTTTCATGAGACATTAATAAATTATGGCTTGGGAATGGGAGTATGTGATGATATGAGCTGCCAATGTTATGGGTATTGTTATTAGTCGTTATATTGCTGAAATTTCAATGGATTTATAGTTGATTTGTTGGAAGACTAATATTTGATATTGCTGGGCAAATAAAATTATTCATAGTTTGTGTGGCAATCATATATAACAACCTGTATTGCAATAAGATTCAACAACTTTTGTGGCAATAATATATAACAACTTGTTGGCAATAATATTCAACAGTCTGTGTGGCAATAATATATAACAACCTGTGTGACAATAATATTCGATAGCCTTTGTGGCAATGATATCTAAAGCTTGTATGGCAATAATATTTATAGCCTATGTGGCAACCAAAAAAGAAAGCCTGTGTGGCAGTTATATTTATAGCTTATGTGCCAATAGTTTATGATAGCTTGTGTGACAATAACTTTTGATAGCCTATATCACATTTAAGAGTAAAAACTCTTTAATTTGTGCATGGATATGATAATGAGTTGTTTATATTTAAATGTTGTTATGTTATTTGAGATTGAACTATCATTATGCATTTACTTACTGAGTATGCAAACTCACTCTTCTGCATCAAATTTTCTTTCAGGAAGGGTAGACTAAAGATTGCATCTAGTTTGGATTTTGAAGTTGTTGTCTAGCAATCTAATAGAAGTTGAGCCAGTATGCACTCAATTAGTATTATAGCTTGTTTAGTCGTATATACTTCGTTGTAAATAGTTACTATGTTGTGAAACAAGATACATAACATAAAGAAAAAAATATATTAATAACTGAAATAAGGTCTTTTAATGAAAATGGATAGAATGAGAGGATTTTAATGATGTTATGTCGCTTTAGTATTCCATGTTTTATAAATGTGTTAATGCACTTACTTTAGGAATTATTAGTAAATGGGATGTCACAATAGATGTAATGGATTAACTAACAATAAGAATAATATGGTAAAGTGTGGACCAGAGATAGGATACAAAGTCAATTTTGAGTCCCCAACGAAGTTGCCACTGTAAGTGCCTAAAGCGTGGATCGAGGTTGCGCTTGAATAAGTGGAATCTAACTCACAACTCTTATCTATAATCGATCAATTGAGGATTAAGATGATGGGGTTCATACATTGGTATGAACCCCAAAAGGGTAGTTCATATTTGGATAGGCCTCAAGCAAGATTAAAGCCATTTTTTCCAATTTTAGTGGCTAGTGGGGACCTAATGGGATGTTAAGTCACCACCCGAATTTGGTCGGGATAAGACATCAAGTATAGATGAAATCTAAACATATCTAAGTCATTTAGAATCATATCTAAGTCATTTAGAATGCCTAATTCATCTTTACCCTATTAAAGATCAATTTCAAAAATTTGATATGGCTTGAGGAAGAGGTTAAACACCCCTAAACTTCAAAGATTAGGGATCTAACCTTTGGGCTTTGTTGGTTCAATTCTTACCACTTTATTATTGTTATTAATTAATTTTGTTAGTGCCCCTAAATATGTTTTTAACCAATTAAACAAAATCATCATCAAGGCATAATAGTCACATTAAAGGGGATGAGGGCATGCAATATCAAATGGAGAAATCATGCATATTAATCAATCATAATCATACATAATGAGACTTATCATATCCCCTTCACCACCAACACAAATAAGACCTAAGTTAGTTACCACCAAAGAAACAAGACAATAAAGCCAATAAAGTGAAATAGAGTTCAAGTAAAGGATCTTACCCAATGGCTAAGTCAAGGGAACCTAAACAAAATCTAAGCACAAAGTCAGTGACATCCCACCATTATATGAGCCATACAATAGCAACAATGGCAACAAATGAAGCACAAATATGTGGGTCATGGAATATGGGATGTCATGAACATGAAATACAAATGCATTTTAGAGGATGTTAAAACCAATAGCAAAACCCCAATTAGTGAAATCCTATGCTATTGAACCCTCCTGTACATTGCTTATAAAGAACTAAGCATCTATGAACACCACTAACCATTTTGAGGATTAGGATATTAATCAAAGGGCAACCAACCATACGGCTAAACACACACATCATATAGTATGGAAAATGGAAAAAGAAGAAATCACAAACACTAGGTTTTCCTACTAATCAAATTATGTTATCACCAAAGACATAATGAATGAAATGAGTTAACTAGAAAGCTAATCACTCCATTATAAGGTGACAATGATTAGTGCATAATCATAAGCAAAATAACAACAACAATAATAAGGCTCTTAAGTTCATAAGAATGAAGAAATCCTTATTTGATAATGGCTAAAATCAACACTAAAATAGAAAATACATCATATGTTAGCACATAAAATAAGAAAGAATAGAGGAAGTGTGACTTAAAAACCATAAAACATAATTCAAGCTTAGTCCTTGCTTCATTATTTAGGTGAATAAGGGTCATAGGTTATGAAAGCCTACCCATTTTCTATGAATAAAGCTCCTAAAATACACAAAATAAAGTCTAAAGAAAAAAGAACCCAGATGAAGAGATAAGAGGATGTTGTAGTTTGTTTATAGTAAAAAAAGGTTGTACAGACTAATAAGTATTCTATACAACCTTATGGGTGCTCTGTACAGACTATTAGAAGTATGCAAAACCCACTTCAATTAGGTTTTTCAATAAAAAAAGAGGAAAAAAAAGTGGAAGAAGAGAGGAGGGAGGGGACACTAGGATGCTTCCAAATTATTGTCTTGCCTTAGAGGCACTTAGTTTCAAAATTATCCTCCAAAAATGTGATAAGAATGCACTAAGTTAAGCAACTAAAGCTTGGTTATACCTTGGATCTTGATGTGATTTAGGGTTTTATTTTTATGTATAAACATGTTTTGAGTGGATGTTTTGGTAGAGTAACTTTATGGTTTCCAAACCTCTCCCTCTTTCTAAATAAGGGGTATTTATAGAAGGAGAAAGGTTCACTAGAGATGGGATAACTTTGGTTGCACTTCATTCATGACCCCCAATAGACAAAGGCCATGAAACTTTTGGAATTAGGGCTTTATAGTGGTTTGTACAACTAAAAGCTTGGCTATACAAACCACTATGTTAGTTGTGCAGCTTGGGGGTTTACCAAGGATAAGGTCCTAGAAGGTTCTACTAGCTAGGGTTTGTTGCTTAGTTGTACAACCAAGTAAATGGTTGTACAACCATTTAAATACTGGCTAAAAAAATTGGGTTTTTAGCCTTGGTGGGCTTGGGCTTGGTTTAGGGCTTGATCCAAAGCTTCTCAAGGCCTTTTTTTTCCTTTGCAACTTCCCCTTTTATTATAGGGAATAATTCCAATAGTTTTTTTTTTTTTTATCCTTGGGCTTACATCATATGGCTTAAAATTGATGCTTATAATCATATACAATAGTTGATGTATTTAGTTTTATACTTTTATTTTTTTTAGTTTTGTTATTGTATTTTTTATTTACTTTTTGGTTTTAAGTATCTCTTTCATGACCCTAAGGATTAGGGAGATATATTTGATGGGAGAGATCCATATTTTTTTTACATTTTCTCATTATTTTTCTTCCCTTATAACTTCCTTTATCATGATGACAAAAAATGGGTAGGATTTTTAGATGTTGATAAAATGCCTTTTTTATATTTTATCAAGCATATTGGTTTTGTCATCATTCAAAAAGGGAGAGATTGTTGACCCCAAAGTTGTTCTAGGTTATTAAGACATTTTATGATCTCAACCTTTAAAGTTATTAATATTAATGATTATTTTGGATGATCCCAAAACTAAGAGAAGTTATAACCTTATGATTGAGTGTTTATACTTATAGGTTTTGCCAATGTTTGCATAGGTTTATTGTTAATTCTGAAGAAGGAAAGTGAAGACACACCTCAAAGACAATGCTTTGGAAGACATACCAATGCCATAAAGGGAAGGATGATTGACCTCTAGGAATGAGGATATGTCTACCAAAAAGCATGAGATCATTTTGTTTGACCCTTAATGTAATTTTAAAAATTAAAGCAAAGCATCTTAGGATAGTATGACTTTTAGCATGCTAAAAGCATTTGGCGAAAAAACAAAAATGAGGAGATTAAGAGAAGACTAAAGGCTCTAATGATCATGAAAAGCACATCAATAGGCATGGAAGAAAAACAACAAGCACTAACAGAGAACAAGCATGAGAAGGTTCTTCAGGAAGTACATTATCTCATTTAAATGGTTTGAAGGTGACTTAATGATCATAGAGAAAGATACAATGAATATGGAAGTGTCAAATGGGTATGGGAGGAGTTTAGCAACTATTGCAAAAACCTTTAGGAAGCCTTTTAACTAGTCAATCGAATTTTGGACATCAACAACTACTATGGCAAAACTCCTATAAATATCGGTAGATTGATTCAACAAGTGTTGCAAATGACCGACTATCATTATGAGAGGCATTATAATCTCAATGATCATGTGAAAGAATCAATGATTGTGGACAGGCTAAATTGACTAGTTTTGAAAAGATGACAAAACTTCTCAACTTATTTGTATCAATAGTTTTTGGAGATTTCTCATATAAAGACCCTTCTTTGAAGTCTAAAAAATATAAAAAAAATAGTTTATCAAGCTTTATCTTTATGTGCAAACCATCATTATGTGTTGCTTTTGTGGTTTATGTAATGAATGCTTTTGAGTGATTTGTAGGCTATCCTTGAGTCAGCAAGAGAGTAGGTTTCTTGTGCACCACTTACACATTTTCCTAATTAAGAGGCTTAAACATCTTTTTGGGTAATTCCTTATAAGGGTGGAAAGCTTAGTGCTTAGCTAATAAAGCATATAAAATGATAGTTAGCCTAAAAAAATCATTGATGAGGTTTTGCTTTCTTGAGCCTTGTAAAAAAGGAATGGATAAGTTATATCTAAACAAGTAAAAGAAAGGTTCTCTTGATCCATAAAAGAAGTGAATGGCCTAAGTTGTAACTTAGGTAGCGGATGTAAGTATTATTGGTTGAACCACAGTAAATTACTTTTGTTCATTCTTCTTCCTTTCATTTTATCTTTTAGTTTGAGTGTAAAAGTGAATCAAGTGCAAGATTCCACAACATCAATTGAACTCAAGGAATTTTTAAATAAGTTTTAAGTGTTTTAAAAGTACCTAATTCACTTCACTTTTAGGTTGCCATCCTCGCCAAAGGACTAAACATGCAACCTAGATCAAGTCATGATAAGGAAATTGAACAACACAATGTATATTTAGATTAGGTTTGTTCACTTTTCAAATTCCTTAAGGCATAAGGTTGGAATGACTTAACTAGTATAGAAATGCTTGTTATAATAGCTCTAAGCATTTATAGGACTTGATTGGATGACTTTACTCAAAGCTAGAATGAACTACATATATAACCCTATTTACCATGAACAAAACTTAAGGTTTTTAGATAGAATTACAGAATGACTTAGAAGCATAAGAACAGTCAACTTGAATAGCCTTATTCATTATGCCTAAACTTTGCAAGTTTAGACACAGTTCAAATGGCTCCGAGGCTCTAGAATAGCCTAAGTTCATAAACCTGTTCAACATAAGGAAAATTTGTGTTTATGACATAGAATGTTTGAATGGACTAGAACTATTCGAATGACTAAATATAACAACCCCATTCAAGTGACTAGTAATTTAAAAAGTCAAATACTAGGTTGTCTAACTTTGGAATAGATCAGCTTAAGATTTGGAATAACCCTATACGGCCAATGATGCCTTAGGACAAGTTAGCGCATCAAACAACTAATTTTCTGATAGACTTGAAATTGATAATCTTATTATAGGAACTGGTTTTTATACAAGCACAATAAAAAAGATGGCTCTTCTAAAGTGAAGAAGGTTATAAGAATTCAAAAGCTAGGAAATAAGTGATCAATAGTATTTTTCAAGTAATCATTTGGGGTTAATCTTGTATTAAGTAGCTTTAGTGAAACTTAGTTTGAGTGATTTTGTAATGACCCATTCATCTTAGCTCTGATACCAATAACTGTAACAGCCGTATTCATTTACATAACTCATATCATTCATGTTCAAAATACATATGCATAAAGGTTTTATCCATCCTACACACAATCAAACATTTACTTGATGTACATATATGTATATGA